>CM042229.1:14787011-14974511 GCA_023566465.1 Cottus gobio | reverse complement strand
CAGGATCTGCATGAAAGGGAACCGGCACGCTGAGAGTGGAGAGGCTCCATGTGGCCTCTGGGAAATATGTTATGAAGGCTCCCTTCATGAATACATAAGATATTCATCAGATCTCTGACAGTGGGATGGATGGCACATGAGAGGTCGCTTCCATTTTTGGAGAATCAAATCATTCAGCCTGGAGAGCTTTGTTTACGATTTTAGAAAGAGGACAAGACATGCCCAGTGGAGCTCGACGTTGAAAACATTTAGGGGGGAAATCCATCAAATGTCAGTCTTGTCATTTTACATTGATGTATCCGAATCAGAATCAGCTTTATTGTCCATGTGTGTTTACACATACATGAAATTTGACTCCAGTTTCACGTAGCTCTCATTGTACATATATACATATTATATACAATAAGCAAGATAAATATAAAAATACATCAAAGACAACAGACAAAACAACAAAAAAGGTATATGTATTAAACTACTAATGTAACCTGCAATATTTGGGAAAGTGTCATGTGAATGCATTTTGATCTTTATAGGAATTATAATGTGTTGATTGGTTGCTTACTTGCAGCCTCAGCCTATTTAAGATGGCCTCCTTTCCCTGATACAGATCTAGTAACCAAATGTCAAGACCCGGGAGTACATCGCAACATCTTGCAATATTATTAGTTGTGATGGATCTCTGCTGCTGCTGCTGCTGCTGCTGTTGCTGCTGCTGCTGTTGCTGCTGCTGCTGCTGCTGCTGCTGCTGCTGCTGCTATGCAATGCAATGCATTCTGGTCGCCGACAGAGGGCGACATAGGTCAGAATACGGGCGTTGCTGTAGCATCGGTATATAAACTCAGCAGCTAAGGTACATTAGCCGGTTAGCTTGCTACTTGCTTCTATCTCCATATCCTGATCTTCATCTGTATGTGCACGTCTCTTGTGTTCATCGAGGACCACGGTGGAAAATAATGTTTCGAAAAATGACATGAGCTAATGACAAAAGTTCAATAGTTTTCCCGATAAAGATATTTAAAATGCAGCTTCAAATCGTTGAACCTCATTTTAAGGTGTCATAATACTAATCTGTGTCACCCGGAATGTGCAGGTGTGGCTTGATCAGATTGGCAGCGATCAAACAAGCCAGCAGTCACCAGATCTGATTCAAATTTTGATAAATCCTGATTGGTGCGAAGACGTATGTGCGCTTCACCTTTTTCCAACTGAGCCTCGCCCACTCCAGAGCAGTAAGAGGAAAATATCTCATGGACGTGAAAAAATAACTATAACGTTGGAGACGGCTTTCCGTTCATTACAATGAAAGTTTGTCCCGTGTCACATCAACATCATACATACAACACATCAACACATGCGCAGTAAAGTCTGGCTGGCACTTGCTGAAAGCATAGAGTGTATATAAGAAGTGGACTCAGGGCTTTGACGTTTTTTGGAACCAGAAGGGACAAGAGAGGGTGGAGCTAAGTACAACCAAACGCTGATTAAGACTTTTTTTCAAGCAACCAAATTGTTACAATTAACTTTTATGAACTGGAAAAAGCACAAGGAAAGGTTTTTTATAAGTTTTACGATGAAAACACGGACGACTCAGACCGGACGACGTCGTAGTAGAGACATGGACATCATGCAGTGTTGAAGAGGACTTGAAACCAGCGATTTGAAATCATAAACTCATGTCCCCAGTGTTTACTGAGGAGTAGGCTCATTTTCTCATTGACTTCTACACAATTGCCACCAGAGGAGTCGCCCCCTCTTGGCAAGTAGAAAAAATGCAGGTTTAAAGCACTTTTGGTCGAAAGGCTCACGAGCTGATGCGCGATCATAAAAAAGATGAGGATTGATTTGTTAAGGGTATCATAGTAGCCATAGTGACAGGCTACTATGATTATTGGTGAGAATCAATATTCTGTCACGTTTGAAAAGATCCATAATTCAAAAAAAGGCTTTCAATTTGAAAACGTTGTTTTGTATATCGGTTGCCCTCCATTGATTCAATAGTACCCAAAAAACTCTGTCAGGCCCGAAGGCAACCAAAGAGGACCTAAGCGGACACCGCCTCTTTATTTTTAGCACCATCTGCGGTGACCCTCCAACATCACAGCTCCAGACCGTGTCCCAGGCTTCAGCTGATACGATCTTTATTGGCCCCAAAGGGAAATTTGTCTTAGACTCAAATGCTGCGCATATGACATGACACAAAACATAATGTCTTCCCATTATAGGTGCTCCATAGGAGAAAATACAGACAAACAAAGCAACATTTACTAAAGTACATTACAACCACACATATTGCACAACATTTATTCAGGTGGCCCAAGCACACTATGTGAGGATCCTGGAGGCACCACCACAAGGGGGTGCCACAGTAACCCTGGCGGCAGCCAGAATGTGTGTCTCTCTCTCTCACTCCCTTTACAATCAGGCTAATGCTGGACACCTGGGAGGAGGACGGCCGCTGCTCACAGCTGCAGCACATTCCAATCATCACGGCGCAGCTTAAAGGTGGCTTCCTCCCGGAGCTCCAGCGTCGGGAGATTGCTTGGTAAACCCAGAGAGATTGCTTCACTTGGCCTGGTCTATGAGACGCTTCAGCCCAGACCCACCTGTCACGAGTCCGCGTCACGGAGCCGCAGAGGAGCGGCTGCCTACTCGTCACCAGTCGTCATTACGGAGCCGCAGAGGAGCGGCTGCCTACACGTACTCCAGCAGGGAGCTGAGTACAGACTTTGTTTTTGGTGCCTGTCGCTGCATGTTATAATAAACATCACTTTATTTTTTCACCAAGTTCACTCGCCTCCGAGGGTTTTGCTATTGGGTCCAGAACCACATCCTGACAGAATCTCCCGACCAAAAGTAAGGACCCAGCAGACCCGGGTGTTATTGGAAACAGCAGGCAATTTTTGTTTTTTTTTTCCCTCCCCCTTCCATGTTTTTTTTGTGATGTCTAGTGTCGGGCCAACACGGCTGTATTTCTGTGATGCCCAGGGGAATAGCCTGGGCTACTACGACCAATATTACGACCCACGGTATGAGGACCCCAATCTGGACTCGGATGAGGACCCCCGGTACCCGGAGCCCAGTGATGATGAGGACTTCGAGTTCAATCCCTGGGCCGGTACCCGGGTGGTCTTGGGTGTCCCCTTGAGCGTTCAACGGGCTCAGTGTTCTGGCAAGGGGGCCGGAACCCCGGGCTCTCGATGCCGGGGGAAGGGTCTCCAGGGCCAGGTCGCGACAAGGAGGAAGCAGGCCACGCCCGCGGCCCGGGACTCGGGGATCGCCTGGACACCTCCGTATGATCTGCTAGCCCCGGAGGCCAGGACCTCAGGCCCTCGACGCCGGCGAAGGGGGAAGCAGTCCAGACCAGCCACCCGGGATCCGCCGACAGCCGGGACACCCTCTTACGAGCCGCCAGTCCTGGTCCCGGTGTCGACGCCACCGCCGACTCCTGCTTCACGTGTCCTGTCGGCGCCTCGGCCGACGCCCGCTCCCCGTGTCCTGTCGGCGCCTCGGCCGACGCCCGCTCCCCGTGTCCTGTCGGCGCCACGGCCGACGCCCGCTCCCCGTGTCCTGTCGGCGCCACGGCCGACTCCCGCTCCCCGTGATCTGTCGGCGCCCCGGTCGACTCCAGCTCCCAGAGTTTCTGCCCCCGTGCCGCTGCCAGCCCCGGTCCCCGTTTTTGCCACCGTGTCGCTTTCCGCCCCGGTTCCAGTTTCTGTCCTAGTGCCGCTGCCAGCCCCGAGTCCAGTTTCTGCCATCGTGTCGCTTGCAGCCCCGAGCCCAGTTTTTGCCACCGTGTCGGTTTCAGCCCCGGTCCCGGTTTCTGGCCCTGTGCCGCTGCCAGCCCCGAGCCCAGTTTCTGCCACTGTGTCGCCTTCAGCCCCGAGCCCAGTTTCTGCCACCGTGTCGGTTTCAGCCCCGGTCCCGTGTCCCGCCACGGTGCTAGTCCCGGCTTCCCCAACTGCCCCATGGGCGGTCCGGCTGACACCTGTCTCGTCGGTGGTCCGGCCGCCACATGTCCCCCAAGCCCTGCCGACAGTTCGGCCCAGCTCGTCTCCTGTGATTCCCGTCAGCGGTCCGGCCGACACATGTCCCTCGAGTCCCGTCGGCGGTCCGGCCGACACATGTCCCTCGAGTCCCGTCGGCGGTCCGGCCGACACATGTCCCTCGAGTCCCGTCGGCGGTCCGGCCGACACATGTCCCTCGAGTCCCGTCGGCGGTCCGGCCGACACAGGTCCCCCGAGTCCCGTCGGCGGTCCGGCCGACATAGGTCCCTTCCGTCCGGTTAAGTCCCGTCCCGAGTTCCGTCCGGTTAAGTCCCGTCCCGAGTTCCGTCCGGTTAAGTCCCGTCCCGAGTTCCGTCCGGTTAAGTCCCGTCCCGAGTTCCGTCCGGTTAAGTCCCGTCCCGAGTTCCGTCCGGTTAAGTCCCGTCCCGAGTTCCGTCCGGTTAAGTCCCGTCCCGAGTTCCGTCCGGTTAAGTCCCGTCCCGAGTTCCGTCCGGTTAAGTCCCGTCCCGAGTTCCGTCCGGTTAAGTCCCGTCCCGAGTTCCGTCCGGTTAAGTCCCGTCCCGAGTTCCGTCCGGTTAAGTCCCGTCCCGAGTTCCGTCCGGTTAAGTCCCGTCCCGAGTTCCGTCCGGTTAAGTCCCGTCCCGAGTTCCGTCCGGTTAAGTCCCGTCCCGAGTTCCGTCCGGTTAAGTCCCGTCCCGGGTTCCGTCCGGTTAAGTCCCGTCCCGGGTTCCGTCCGGTTAAGTCCCGTCCCGGGTTCCGTCCGGTTAAGTCCCGTCCCGGGTTCCGTCCGGTTAAGTCCCGTCCCGGGTTCCGTCCGGTTAAGTCCCGTCCCGGGTTCCGTCCGGTTAAGTCCCGTCCCGGGTTCCGTCCGGTTAAGTCCCGTCCCGGGTTCCGTCCGGTTAAGTCCCGTCCCGGGTTCCGTCCGGTTAAGTCCCGTCCCGGGTTCCGTCCGGTTAAGTCCCGTCCCCCGGCGCGTCCTCCGGCGCGTCCTCCTGAGTCCCCGCCTGGTGGCCGTCCTCCGGCGCGTCCTCCTGAGTCCCCGCCTGGTGGCCGTCCTCCGGCGCGTCCTCCTGAGTCCCCGCCTGGTGGCCGTCCTCCGGCGCGTCCTCCTGAGTCCCCGCCTGGTGGCCGTCCTCCGGCGCGTCCTCCTGAGTCCCCGCCTGGTGGCCGTCCTCCGGCGCGTCCTCCTGAGTCTCCGCCTGGTGGCCGCCCTCCGGCCCGTCCTCCTGAGTCTCCGCCTGGTGGCCGCCCTCCGGCCCGTCCTCCTGAGTCTCCGCCTGGTGGCCGCCCTCCGGCCCGTCCTCCTGAGTCTCCGCCTGGTGGCCGCCCTCCGGCCCGTCCTCCTGACTCCCTGCATGGGGGCCGTTCCCCGGCCCGTCCCCCTCTGCCCAATTACGTTTCCCTGTGTTCCAGGTTCCTCCCCTCCAGCCGGTTCCCGCCAGGGGCGTCGGCCCTCCGGCCGTTCCCCCTCCACCCACCCTTGCCTGGCAGTTCCGGGGACGCCAGGAGGCGTCCGTTGAGGGGGGGGTACTGTGAGGATCCTGGAGGCACCACCACAAGGGGGTGCCACAGTAACCCTGGCGGCAGCCAGAATGTGTGTCTCTCTCTCTCACTCCCTTTACAATCAGGCTAATGCTGGACACCTGGGAGGAGGACGGCCGCTGCTCACAGCTGCAGCACATTCCAATCATCACGGCGCAGCTTAAAGGTGGCTTCCTCCCGGAGCTCCAGCGTCGGGAGATTGCTTGGTAAACCCAGAGAGATTGCTTCACTTGGCCTGGTCTATGAGACGCTTCAGCCCAGACCCACCTGTCACGAGTCCGCGTCACGGAGCCGCAGAGGAGCGGCTGCCTACTCGTCACCAGTCGTCATTACGGAGCCGCAGAGGAGCGGCTGCCTACACGTACTCCAGCAGGGAGCTGAGTACAGACTTTGTTTTTGGTGCCTGTCGCTGCATGTTATAATAAACATCACTTTATTTTTCACCAAGTTCACTCGCCTCCGAGGGTTTTGCTATTGGGTCCAGAACCACATCCTGACACACTAGCATTCCTTTTAAATGTGTTTTCAGGGCCTCAAACACAGTTTTCTTATTTTTATACTGGAGCTGACTTGAAAATATGAAGAAGCTGCAGGTGGATTTCAATGTGATGTTAAGACTACTGCATTTCGCTTGTCTTAATGTAAAATAATAATAGGTAATGTTTGCTCTTTATGTGAGAAATATTAGTTTAGCTGAAGCCTGGCAGGGAATGTGTTTGAAGTAGCACGCTGGAAGAGCAGAATTAATTGTATTGTCACATGTTGAACTCGGTCATATCTATCAACGCTCTCATTACTGACTGGACCAAAGTCCAGTACAACTATGAGGAAAATATACAAAGAGCAAGAAGGCGAGTAAGAAATATGTCGAGAGGAAAATGGGGGGTTTGCTCCTTGTGTCTCTCTCTCATCAAAACTCGCCACTTAATTTATCTACAAAAAAACAATAATTAAAGAAAGGGGAAATAATAGACCGAATCTGGAGATAGTTTTACGTCAAATTAGCAAATTGAACTCAGAAAACATTACGCACATTAAAAGTAATAATGGAGTCAATCCTTTCTGAAATGAAAACGTTGTGTGATGAGATCTAGGCAGTGCACGTGACCTTGGGCATGAGATAATTTCATGTTCAGCAGATTGATGTTATCTGATCCAAAGTGCAGCAGAAATTATGATGACCGTAGGCAGCGCAGATTCAAAGGAGCAACAAAATACTTTTATCTGTGTGATGGATTAATGCTGTGCACATATTCTCTCTCTGAGAGACACTGGACTCTGCACTCCAGCATACCAACCACTTGAACTTCTGAGATAAGATAGCCCAAGTATATGAATAAAGGAGGAGGCAGAATGTGTGGGAAACGCTGGAGCTTTGAAGGAAAATGACCATATTTCCCAATATATTATTTATCTTTAAATACATTGAAGGAGTTTGTGACACAGTCGCACCGTGAAGCGTTAAAACTGTGATTCTCAGGAGGAAATAGTGAGACCACATGAGGACAACAGCCTGACCTGCTAATATAGATTCTGTTTCATTATGACTCTGTTCATATCACTTTTGCCCTTGTTAGATCAGATAACATTTCCATTATCCTTCAGGCACTTCTCACAGATCAGGAGGGAAGATATTAAAATGGTAGTAAAGTCAGAGAGGAATCAGGCCCAGAAAGTCAGGGTACATAATGATATATATATATATATATATATATATATATATATATATATATATATATATATATATATACACATAAATATAACACGCTGATAGTATGAAATCCTTTAAACCATTATTGTGGAACAGTTTATTATCAGTGGATTGTGTCACATGTCATGAGTCATTTTTACGATGCCCTAAAGTTAAAGAATTAACTTGTAGAGTTTATCTTTCAGGGTCACTTACCATAACTTCATGTGTTAAATGATATAAGTGTTTAGTTTGTTGGTGTTTTTTGGCTCTCTGTATACTTAGTATGATTATTTGTAACATTTTGTATCATTTGTGTTTCATATCTGATTGTTCCGGTAATTGTGCATAGGTGTGTGTGTGTGTGTGTGTCTCTCTCGCTGTGTGTGTGTGTGTGTGTGTGTGTGTTTGTGTGTGTGTGTGTGTGTGTGTGTGTGTGTGTGTGTGTGTGTGTGTGTGTGTGTGTGTGTGTGTGTGTGTGTGTGTGTGTGAGAGAAATGCAACAGTAAATGTAGATTGGGCTCACGTGCTGATACTACAGTACATCATTAGCTTGTGTCACGCTACATTTCAAAGTAAAGCACAAAATGCAAAAGTTACAGTTCCACTCATTTTGCCTTGACCTCTACGGTTTGATAAGGGAAGGTCGTTTCTTTTGCATTACAAATATAAAATAATGTGGATAAAATCTTGAGAGTTATGACACGGTAGTTTATAATCACAGGTAAGACTCTGCACATATACTACACAAAGTGCACTGGTTTTTTTTGTAGTCCTTGAATACATATTTCATGTAGGGGACAAAAGAGATGTGCTGGCTGCTGGCCCTACCCTCCGTGTCAGTCAGTGTGGAATCAGGATGTTGGACTGAGGGGCAGGGCGCTGGGCCTGTTAAATATTGACTGCAGGTGTAATAATTAACCTTCCCCCAACTCCGGATCCCTTAAACTGGCAGCTCGGCCTCGCTGCCATTGCTTCTCTGTCTTTGCTGCCGTTTGCATCTAAATCCAGCCTCTTTCGGCAGCTGTAGGCCGTCAGTTTCCCTCCTGTGTGTCTCTGCCTGTCTTGGTCTTGTCCGCTGTTCCTTCTTTTCCGCATGGCCCCTCTGCCGCTCTGGCCCCCGGTTCCCTGTGTGTTGACGCTCTTGCGGCTCTTAAGAACCTTTGGCCTCGTTCCGGCAAAGCCTCCGGACGGGCCACGCATCTAGAGGTGAGTACAGCTCTCAGCCCAAAAACTGTATTGCATGTAAAATATTCAGGATTATAATGTACAACGTGTTCAACGTGTACAACAATGTACAACGACAAATCCACATTTTATCAAAAGAATACCTGACAAAAGTAAGTGGGAAACCAGAAAAGGTGCATGTTACTACATTACTACATTGAAATGTCTCTATGTTTCGGGATGCATTATGTATTTTGAGACAAAGTCTGTCTACTCCAGTTTGCTGAAGATTTTGACTTTGTTTAAAAAAAAAAAGTATATTAGAAATTTTTTATAAAACAAACTCGATTTATTTTATTTTTCTGATAAATGTCAATGTCTCTGTCATTGGAGGGCTGATGGATGCCGTCTGATCTGTCTATTTGACAGTATAAAAAGCAACAAAGTGCACACAGAGATGTTCTAACAGAGCTGCTAATCATTTAATTGCTTTATTATTCTGTTGTTTTTCTTCTGTGCAGAGTTTTATTGCGAGGCAAAGTCTAACAGAGATATCACTCTGTAAGCTGAACGGTTGAACAACCGGCCTCGAGAACAAAATGTAACCCAAGATTGGAAAAATAACTTCATTAGGTTCAAACTGATTGCATATTGGAAAACTATGATGCCAATCTTTTAGTAATTATGAGGACAAATGTCAGTGGAAGCAGGAAATGCAGGGCTCGCGGGTACATAGGTCAGACACACCCAGATATTCACATATTGAAAAGAGCCCTCATGTTGACAGCGGCCATAAAATCTGTGTTATCTATACAGGCCTTGGCCCTTTGGCCGTGCTGTTGGAGGAGTGTGAGCAATGATGCCTTCTACTTGAGGCAATAAAACTGGGCGGAGGAAATTGCCGGGTCAAAGTCACTTGCAAGGGGAGACTCCTCTCGTACTAAAGCAACTGCCTCCAAGTCCAAATCCTGAGTTAACCTCGGCGCTGCCTCTTGCTTCTTCACACCTTGTTCTCTCTCATCCCAGGTATTTCCATGCCGGGCGGCCCAACACTGGAGGTGTCATTGTAGGTTTGTCCATCTGTAACGTGACTGACCTGGAGAACAACTGGAGAAGAGGCGGGGACTTCTTCTGGTGCTCGCTGAATGTAACAGCAACTCCATGTGGAAGCTGTGTCTGTTCCAGTGGAGGTGCTGTTACCTGCGGAGAGCCGCCCAACGCAACACCAACGCCCAAGCTCTAGCCGGGAGGTCGAGGAGCTGCATTTCTTTTGTGTTTAAGTGTAGCTGAAGGGCGATGGGTCACAAGGCGATGACCTATGAATTGACAGCCAGTGGTTGTAACATCTGCCTGTCAGTTCTGTAGGCCACTGCTGTGTTTGTCCCTCTGAATGCCGACAAAATGTATAAACCACAGGTTTTGGGTTTGTGGCTTTTTACGTGAATCAATTGTGTTACAATAAATAAAATCTGAATGTGTTATTTTATGATGAGTCTGTCATGTATCCTCTGTTGGTCTGTGGACGATAATTATATGTTGCCTACGTTAGTCAAGTCACTTTTATTTGTGCAACTCTTATTTTAAAGGGATTGAAATATCAGAACGTTAAGCAAACATAATTATGTTGGTCCAATCTCCAAAATAATTACAAATTAAACTGATCATGTTGGAATTGTTTTAATAAAAACGGACAAATTACAATTCATCAACATGGAAACTGACTAAATACTGCTTAAGAGTGCCTTTAATTTAAATCAAAAATGTTTGCGTGTCTACAAAATCATCTTAAGGGTGATTAATACCAAATTCACAGCCTGTCTGTTGCCTCCACACGGCTCAGCGACGCCTTAGCTGGCTGCTAGAAGCTAACGGCACAAACAAGAGCAACAGTGCTGCAGAGCAACCAGCGTTTACCTGAGGGGGAACCAGAGGTGGGCAATACATACTTCTGTGACAACACACTCAGGCAAGGTTGTTATCAGCTGTAACCCCTGTCCCGCCAACATTTTAATTTTGCATTCTAATATTAATTTGCCATGTTGATAATGCCACATGTTCATGTTTCTGAGGCATCAAGTTACAATAAAATATTGTTCATTCTCAGCAGCTAGTTAGTGGGTCCACAAGACTCAGTCATTAATACTCCTAGGTATATGTATTTACCTCAAAGGAGTGTCACCAAAGTGTCACTGTGTGGCAGTACTGAGTGGCCTGTGCACTCTGAACATCTCCCTCAGCGAAATATGGGGTGGAAGACAAAGTTATTAATAAAGACTGTGTGCACAGACCCCATGGTCATGAGCGATATGATTAAGTTGAATACTTTACCACAAAATGACAACAAATAGACAAATAATTGAGTTCATGTTCTAATGAGACCACAAAGTACTACAAAAACACAACCGAAAGAAGGGAGTTTTGGTCCAGAAAAGCAACCAGCAGCCATGTGCTGGAATATGACTTGTCCACAGGTGCGCTCTGGGTCACCTTGTTTGCTGTGTTATTAAATGCAAATCTACAATGGAATATGCACAGGAGTATACACACAATATGAAACAGCTGCTTTTGCTGCCACCTGGCTGCCACACTGCTGTATTGAATACGTGTTGGGTGTATGTTCAGACCTAATATTTACACGTCATTATGATCACCGAGGTCAGCATGGAGTTTCTTTACTTCATTTTGACACATGCCCTCTTTACGGGACAGTATTTACTGCCTCGAGGCTCTGCTAGATATGCTCTAATCATTTTAAAGGATGAGGTGCCTTACATTGTGCACACATCGAGTGTATTAAATAACAACAAACTGCTCGAGACATGATGAACAGAGGTGCCTTCTACGAATAAAACATTTGATTTGAGCTGTTAAAGCCAAAAACCGAATATTAGTCCAGGCACGTCCAAGCTGCGCAATCTGCACTATGATAAAGTCGAATGCGGAAGTAGAGAGGAGTGAACCATTCGTGTACTCTTCGTAAATTCTGACGACTCATCAACGGATCCCTTTATTGTAATAATCACAAGCTAAACAAACAAAGACAACGACTTACGTATAATTCTCACGTATCAGTTGGTTATACGTAGAGGCCGTTAGAATGATTAATGATAACTGTGTACGGTAATTTGCTACTCAGCGCCAGAGATATAAGGAGAAACACGGCCACCTAGTGGGGACGCGGCAGACGAGCACTTCCCGTGACGCAGAGAAACGCGGTAAAACGATATTCCGGCAGGGCAGTAGCAGCATGGCATCCGACAGCACCATGGCTAACGTTAACGGACAAGAGGCCGTCTCCCTGAACGGGGAGCCGGTCGTGAAGCGGCCACGGGAGAGTGTCGCACACGAGCCTTCTCTCCGCGTACCGAAGGAGCCTCTGAACAAAGTGACCGTTGTGCTCGGAGCGCAGTGGGGCGACGAGGGCAAGGGGAAAGTTGTGGACTTGCTCGCAATGGACGCGGATATTGTCTGCAGGTGCCAGGTACACAACTACACCGTCGATTTAACGTCACACTTAGCATTAAAACCAACTACTTGGTACAACGGCGTTGATATTCAACCCCCCGCTAACTGTAACCGTTGTCCTCGTGCAGCCGTTTAATATTAATGATCTGGTTCCGACGTCAACAACCTTGTCTGACCTCCCGGATGTAGAAGCGCTAAGTTGATGCTAATAAGAACCGCTTGCCTGTTCATCCTGTTTGTATTGTGTATATCTGCTGTGTTGCTAGCCAACTGTGTTTTGAATCCATCACATGACCTCCACATAATAATGCTAATTATAATAACTGTATCCAGTAACCTTTACGTAACGCACCCCGTTGTTACCCAGCTGTTCCGCTCCCTCTTTCAACCCAGTGACGTTCAACGGAAATGTGCTTTTGTTAATGTCGGCTTGTAGCTAACCAACTGGAAACACTGACCCTGTTCCCAAATGAAACACGGGCGGAGGGGTCCTGTCGTTGGTTTCTGCCGCTTGCGCTCCGTCGGTGTAAAACTGAATGGTGTGTGTGCTGTTTGCAGGGAGGCAACAATGCGGGTCACACGGTGGTTGTGGACTCGGTGGAGTACGACTTCCACCTGCTGCCGAGCGGAGTGCTCAACAAGAAGGCTGTCTCCTTCATTGGTACGAGGCAATCCTTGTGTGTTTTGTTTGTGAAGGACTTGGAAGTTGGCGGGAAGATAAGGATCCTAATAAAACAATGCAAAGCTGTGTATATGACTCTGATCAGGTTAGACATCAAAAGCACAGCCTGCAGCCCTATCCGTTGTGTCTGTCTTTTGTAGCTGTTTTTGTACCCGCACCTAGCTAAACAAAGAGTATGCATGGTAACGTATAGGAAAATGAACACATACTGCAAAGACTTGCAGCAGTGTACTCTTTATTTAGTTTCCTCTTTTGGGTTGATGTTTGTTCTAGTACTATGAACACATGGAAAGAGGAACCATTAATGCAGCTGTTAAAGCCATTGGTATTATACAAATTCAACTTCAGGGAAAACATGAGCCACATAAGAAGTGCAGTGGTGCATGACTCTTTCTCACAAAGTTCATTTGAGTTTACATTTTGTTTTGTTACAGGCAATGGAGTGGTGATACACCTACCGGGTCTGTTTGAGGAAGCTCAAAAGAACTTGCAGAAAGGGAAAGGTAAAGTTGTCTTAAAAGAGACCAAGAGATGCACTGACTTAAAAACACGATTTCTTCCCTTTTTAGAAAGCAGTGTCAGTATCCGTATGGTAAAAGGTCTTTAACACTGTCAACATTCATACACTGATGGCAAACGGATGACCACCATGCAAAGTGCCAAACTGCGTGCGTGTGTACATATTTATTTTTGGCGTTTTTTAAAACACGTAATTACCATTTAGGGTGGGTCTAAAAAGTGCACGGTATGTTATGATTGCATTTGTTTAAGACTTGAAAACGTAAATCATCATATACATGAAAGCAAAAAACATACATATTTCCTGGCTTAAAGAACATGGATGCATCTCTAATACTCTGAAAACCTGCAATGAAATGTGTCTGATGGGGTAATGGCTGTTTTATCAACGAGGGGAAAGGGGATGTAACGTGGGATGTGTTGTCTTTGTGCAGGATTAGAAGGATGGGAGGAGAGACTAAAGATTTCTGATCGTGCCCACCTTGGTGAGTAAGCGTCATCCAAACTTTTGAATTAGACATGTCCTCGTACTGACTGTCCCTTCTCTCTGCCTTTAGTGTTCAACTTCCATCAAGCTGTTGATGGAATCCAGGAGCAGCAGCGGCAGCAACAAGAAGGGAAAAAGTAAATCTACTCTAATTGGTTTAAATAGTGTCTATCATTTAGTCTGAAGTTTATATGGAGTGATTCTATCACAGTAATTGTTTGTTGGTTATTAATATTGCGTTTTTACTTGTTCTGCAGTTTAGGAACCACTAAAAAGGGTATCGGTCCAGCCTACTCCTCCAAAGCTGCTCGCAATGGTCTGCGAGTCTGTGACCTTGTCTCAGATTTTAAGGTTTTTGAGGGCAAGTGAGTTTTCCTGTTTGTTTTTCATTTCTAATTTTGTGTTTTTCATATTCACTCATGCTGATGAGATAATGTCACTTTCCAATTAAATATTTCTTACTTCATTGTGTGAACAGCATTTCATATCTTGTATTTACGTTTTGGTGTTGCAGCACTCTGACAAGTATCTCTTTTTAAAGGGCAGTTGTGTTTCAATCCCTAAATGTGAAAATCTTCCCAAGATTCATATTTGAGTTCAGGAATGCATTCTGAGAGCATTTAAATACAAATTTTACAAAAACCTCAGACATTAATTAGGTTGTCCGTAGTTCTATTTTTGTGTGTCATAATAATTCATCATAATTGTAGTGTCTGTACCTTCTCCTGCAACCAGGTAGCAGCACTTGAAACAAGCGTTATGATAGCCTGTCTGTATTGTAATATTACTTTGTAAAGGTGCATTTGGGGTGCACATGTACACACATGTAGTGTAGACATCCTCTCAAACTCTGCCCTCCTCGCAGGTTTCGCATGTTGGCTGAACATTTCTTGACGATGTATCCAAACCTTAACTTGGAAGTTGACAATGAACTGGAGCAGCTGAAGGTGAGGACAGGTTATCGCATCAGCGGCAGTAAAATATTGACTGAATGACATCACACTGTCTTTTCACTCGGCTTCTCTGCGTCAATATTTTGACAATAGAGCTTTTTTCATTGAAGGCATTTCTACATGTCAGTCGGGTATGCGCATGTGTAAACAACACAGTGAATAATTGCTGAATTTAGCTGCTTCAGTTTCAAGGCCTTACTTTGTACTGGCTCCATGAGATGCAAGAACAGAACTCATTAATGTTAACTAACACCAACGTGTGTACTACTGTGTAAATTTATAATTACTGCTGTGATGAATAACTTAATTTTTCGTATGCAAACAATTATGCAATCTTGGTAATTTGGATATTTGTTTAAAACGTATTACAGTAATGCCGTTGTTAAAATGGGAACAAATAAGAAATTTGGCCAATGCCCTTATGAAGATTATTTATTTGCTAGTGTCATATGATACGGGTGTTGCCACTCACCTGAGTTTGAATAGTCAACGTTTGTAATTGATATTTAGCTTTCAGTGTTCTTTATTTTGGAAACTTGTTTTTCAGGGATATGCAGAAAGACTGCGCCCTCTGGTGACTGATGGGGTGTACTTCATGCACAAAGCTCTTAATGGTCCCAGTAAGAAAATCCTGGTGGAAGGAGCCAATGCCGCACTGCTAGATATTGACTTTGGTGAGCACCACTGGGTTTGTGGACTTTATTGTGAAGATGGATTGGATTTCTTTGCCTCAGGTTAACCTACGTTTCTTTCTCCAGGGACGTATCCTTTTGTGACGTCTTCTAACTGCACTGTGGGCGGCGTGTGCACTGGCCTTGGCGTGCCTCCATCATACGTTGGCAGAGTGTACGGCGTCGTCAAAGCCTACACCACCCGGGTGGGCGTCGGTGCTTTCCCAACAGAGCAGGATAATGTGAGACACTTTAAAAAAAATAAAATGTATGTGATGTTGTCAGGTTACCACATTCGCAACCGTGACGCACATTTTGGTTTTCAGATGCTCTTAATGGAATTATTTTAGATATTGCTCCAACATTCAGAGAACACGTGTGAACTATCATTTCTAGTAATAGAAACCTATTGAAAAAATATATTTTCAAACAGGAAAGTTGACTTTGTTGACATTGTTTATGAGTTGCATTCAGATTTTAAAATCTGAAATAAGAACTGGAAAATACAGCGACAAGATAATCGCATGAGTCTCGAATGACAGCCGCTTTTCAGGTATCGAGTTCAGCTTCAAAGGCAGATTGTGGTCAGAGGTCGGTTAGTTCAAATCTAGGAGAACCTTTTTGTGGAAAATAAGTCTGCCACCACTAGACGCTCAGTGGTTGAAAGTCGAGGAGCGGGGTTGTACCGGGTAGCTTCCACCTGAGTGTGTAAACTGAAGCAAGATTTTCCTGGAAAAGAGACTGTGCAGCTGACTGTCCTTACACAAATAAAGGCTTCATAGCAAGCAGAATCAACAAAGTATCCCTTAAAACCGCTGATTTATATGTTGGATTAAAAAATATATATGGTTGTTTTTTTGGTTGTCCCTTCCACCGTCAAAAGTGTGCTTCTTTTTTGTATTTTAGGAGACTGGAGAACTGTTACAGTCCAGAGGGAGAGAGTTTGGTGTGACGACGGGCAGGAGGAGGCGTTGTGGTTGGCTGGACCTGATTTTGGTCCGATACGCCCACATGGTCAATGGCTTCTCTGCGTAAGGAACTGTCTCACCATTTCAGAATATTATCCCCCCCAACCTGCTGATGTAATTACTGAAGCTGCAGTTAAGCTTTACGATGCACGCTGATCGTTCATCGTCATCAAAGTTAAACGGAGTGACTTCTTTCCTTGCAGAATTGCCCTGACGAAGCTGGACATTTTGGACACACTGTCTGAGATTAAAGTGGGTGTGGCCTATAAAGTCGATGGAAAATCTCTACCCAGTTTCCCTGGTAGGTCATAACCATTTCAATGTTTTATAGGTTAACTCTTTGTCTGCACATTACAGAAAAAAATGTATTGGATTTAACATTACCTCTAAGTATGGGGCAGAGATTAATGAAAAGTAAGGCTGCAATTGAGGATTATATTCGTTTTCTGTCAAAGACCTGAAAATAGTGAAAAATTTACCTCACAAGTTACATAAACTCAACATACCTCACACATTTGAGAAGCTGTTTGTCATATCAATTGTCAATATAAAGGTTTTTTTTGTATGCACTACAGATGACTACAAAACAAGGTGTAAATGTTTGCTCATGTTTTATCTTGGTGTCCTGATCTTTGATTGAAAAATATTCCTGTCTGAAACTATCAATCGATCCACAACCATTTTAACAGCAGAGACATGGTTACTGTAAACACAGGAGAGGACCTTTTTATTCTCAAAGGGATTATTATTTTCAGGACTACTCAGCGTTTGGTTAAAGGGGATGAATGTAGCTTTTATGCTCCTTTTTAATGTCTTATTTTACACCGGTCAGCTTTTACTAGCCGGAAATGCAACATCTTGGGTTTTTGAAAATCTATTTTGCAGCAGGTTTGAGGGTGCATTTCTCTTCTCTCAGCTTTCACCGCCAAACGGCGCAAATTGAATTGTTAAGCTAATGAACCAGAGGATGATGAAACCACTTCTCTCTTTTTGTGACACTGCAGCTGCTCTCAGCCAGCATGGCATCACTGATTTCTCTCATATATTCATCATCTTTACGGTGCTGAATGTTTGAGGTGGCTCTTATCCTGAGCCAGATTTGATCCTCCGAGTGCTCTCTGGTTGTGCTGCAGTGTTCCACCAATCGGATGGATATATAGATGGGAGAATTTTATAGATTAGATTTAATTGATAGATCTGTAAAACTTGCGATTCTCAGTTCCACTTAAAATGTTGCATTGACCAAAAATGTGCTCATTAGTTTCTTGGAAATAAGTCATTCATCATGAAAAGCATAAAACGGAATTAGAAATCTCAGTTGACTTGGACCAAATTGAAAGATGAGTTGACTACTCAATAATACAGAGATCCTGCTGTAAATAGTCCTGCCTTGAACAGGCGGCTTGACACAGACTCTGAAGCCATTTCAGCGGAAATGGTCTTTGTGCCATCTGGTCGGCTCCTCTGATCGGTGGTCTCTATAAAAAGGTTTAGAACAAATAACTAGCTGACACCCGCCGACTGACCGGAACATCACATCCTATCAAATAATACATTGTATCCTGTTTGCATCTGGACCATAAATAGCACTAAAGCGCCGCTGTCCAGTGTGTTTTGATTACAGACTTGTGACGAATCGGTAATTGTGAACCAGAACACAAACATCGTCTTTCACTCATTGTTATCAATGTGCTTCTGCCGCAGCAAACATGGACGTGTTGACGCGCGTCTTGGTGGATTACGAAACGCTGCCCGGCTGGTGCTGCAGCACCGAGTCCGCTCGGAGCTTCGAGGAGCTGCCGCTACAGGCGCAACAATACATTCGGTTCATCGAGAACTTCCTGCAAGTGCCAGGTTTGTAAAGAGGCACTTTGCTTTAATGGATAGACTGCAGCCAAGTTGTTAAATCGCTTTGCCAAACCTGCCAGTCACACTGTCTTTTTTTTTCCTTTCTTCTCATTCCAGTGAAGTGGGTTGGAGTCGGCAAGTCCAGAGAGAGCATGGTCAAACTCTTTTGATCCGTCTGCTGACCTGTAGGCTCAGATAGTTTCAGGTTTTGATGGGATCACCGAAGGAGTTTAAAATGCAAACTCCTCAAGTAAACACTTCACCAGCAAGGCTAATTGTGAAACTTTTTGTTGCTGCTTATGCATCACATTTCGCAATAATTTCTCCCAGATGTAATTTATGCATTCCACACGTTTCCTATATTTATTCAGGTGTTCATTTTTCAAAACACGGTGCAGATGGATCCATCGACTCTTTATTCCATTCCATGCAGTAAAGCACAGTTTTGTTTTTTTAGCACTTGAATCTAATTAACCTTTAGTCGATAGCTGTTCTCCATGTTTTTCTTTACATATATTTGAAGAGCCATTGCTGAACAGAAGACTTTGTATTAAGGGCACAACAAAATATAGCAAGAGATAGTTTTCAGGCTTTGTAATGAGGGAAAAATGATTGAAAGCCGTTGTGCAATCAGTCAGTGAACTTTTCTATTGAACAATTTTAAAACTCTTCAAAAACATGAATGCATCTCAGTTTGTAACAATATTTTCATGATGAGTGTTGGAATGAACATAGTGCTTTTTAAATCCTCCTCAAAACGTGCGTGCGTGCGTGCGTGACGTTGGCTAGTCTTTGAGAAGTTTGTGTAAATGTGGGGGGGGGGGGGGAAAGCAGATGGGCAGTAGTGTTTTAGAGTATATTTCCATACATTTCCTACACCATCTCATTCATTGTCAGTGATGTAAAAGACTCTGCTTGCTCTTATCAATAAAAGGAAAGTAACATTTTGGTTTGTCATTCATTCAGGTTTTAGTAAAGGGTTTGACTGACGTACGTCTGAAAAACATGTTTCTGAGCAGTTTAACACCGGAGAACAATTCAATTGTGTAAATATTATGGGTTGCGTTATATCCTTACATTGTTCTGCTCCTGTTGTGCAGCTACTGTTTATTTTCTTGTCAATATTTGTTGGAGGTGTTCATAAATAAATGTAGGTACTACTTGTCATTATGCACACATTATTTTTTATTATCAACCCTTACTGGCTGTGGAGAGTGGCCCATTTTTAAATCTGCACCTGAGAAGATGTGCGACGCCTTTATGCTGAGTCTCTGAATGTCAAGTAAGCACGTTTTAAAGCTGCTCTGATAAGTTGTGTGTGTGTATATATAATAAGAGAGGTTGCAAAACACTCTATTTGGGTGATCTACCAGAAGGAATGACAGGCACCTCCTAAAAATATTAACCGTTGCAGCAAAGAAAGCAATAACTCTTAAATGGTTACAAACCGACCCACCCTCAACAGAAAACTGGACTGAAATAATTAAAGAAATCCATGATATGGAAAGAATGACCTTCCTTCTGAGACTGAGAAGGGATATATACATAGCTAGATGGACAAAATGGACAAAATATATGTCAAAATAAGGGGACTCGCCCTCCCTAACCTCATAGGATTTTGAACTTTGTTGGCTCCAGAGGCTCAGTATCTCTTAGAAATACAAGCACTACGATATGTTCACCAAGATGCAACCCCATATATATAAATTTAAAACTAAGTTAAAGAATCCCTGTGAATAGAACTCTTTGAATAAATGTTTTACTAGAGATCTGTGTGATGGACAGAATTTATGATTGACTGACAACATTGGTGAATTGTTGCATGGTTGTTTTGTTTGTTTTGCTTTTGTATTTCTACTTATTTACCTGCTTACATATTTGTATTTTGGTGTTTCTGTATGGCCCTTGTTGGCCAGATGCAAGGTTAATTTATTTTATTCATTCTTACTTTTTGAAGGTTGTATTTCTGTTAAACTGTAAAAATACCCAAATAAAATAATAAGTATTAAAAAAAAGTGGTGTCACTTTATAACTGGGCTGCACTTCCTCTCGGCTCAATGGAGCTTTGGTTCATTTTTTAATACAGCGGCTGAAAGGAGAGTGAAGATTGGACTTACATTTGTCCGGTGGCCAGAAACACCAAAGATAAAGTTGCTCTACATCTGCTGCTGAATTAGTAAAAGGTTGTTGTTATGCTGACACCTTTTGGCCTCGTCGCCTTTACAAGGTGTTAGTGGACAGATGTCTGCAATCTTCTCCTCCATGGCCTCTTCAGCCTATAACATTTTTATCTCACTCTTTCTTACTTTAAAACCTCCTTAGTTAGCCGACTTCCTCTCAGGATTTAAAAGCTTTTCAGGGCCGGGGGGGTATTAGATTAAAGTGTAAAGCGGATGCCTTGGCAGATCGATGATGTAACAGAGTCTTGGAGCGTCTCAGATATTGCAGTCTAATCCGTTAAGGGCCCTGCACACCCACACAGGTGTTATCAGCCGTACGGGCCGCTCAAATCTTGTCTTATGTGGATGTTGGTCAGAGATGTGCTTGGAGATTATGTCATTAAAGTTTGTGTACAGATGAAAGTAACACTGTTTGGGGGGAAAGTAAGCAAATAACAAAACTAATGGGCCAGTCGGAGAAATATCAACAATTAATGTTAATTCATAGGCCGGTCTTATTATTGTTGATACATATTCTGTTAAGTCAAACAAAGGTTTGTTTCTAAACTGTATTCCAGACTACTAATGGAGCCCCAAACAATATTAAATGGATACTAAAATGTTAAATAAATTAGGAATTAACCTAACATTTCCATAATGTCTTGACATCAAAATCTGCCCGCAGCCACAACAATGTAGTCAGCAAGCACTCTGTTAGCCAGGACACTGACAGTACCAAAGTAATAACTCCACTGTCAATGAAATTTAACATGAAATAAAAACACAATTGACAAACGACAACTTTGAATGCAAAATTCGATTTGAAAATTGCCTCTAATAAAACCGTAAATCTGAAAATATAACTAAGCATTAAACATGTTGTGGATACGCCCATCACCAACCACATCCTGCATTATGCTTAATAAAACCTGGATAGCAGTCCCATGTGCTTTTGTATTAATAATGTAGAGGTTAATAATATACACTTTAACAGGCAGTTCCTATAAGTTTTAATAGTTAAAAAACAACAACATACTTTCCTTTAAACATAAAAGCCTGATTGAATTAATTAGAAGACTTGTTTTTGTGCTGCCGCCCTATAGAGCAAAAAATGTAACTTTCTGACGTTTTGTCTTCCGCTGTATGTCGAAAGTGCATCTCCCATCAAATGAGCAAAGTTGCAGACGTCTGCTAACCAATCAATTTCCAGTCCAAGAAGTCCCTGCATCATCAGAAATGGCAGAAAGTGAGCTTACAGTAGACACAGGAAAGCTTAATTGAAAATAAAGTGCTCATAATAGCAGTGTAGGCCTCCTCCCCCTGGCGTTTTGGTTGGCCTCCTCCCTCTTTCCCTCTCTTTTGTTTACTACCACCTTCCTTCACTTGTAATTGAGAGCACATTTATCATCAGGTCAATCAATTTGTACCTTTTATTCAAGTGTAGCTACTTCTCAGATGGTCATCCCTCATCAGATCTCTTTCCAGATCTGTCTCGTTTCTTTTCTCCCAACGGCTGGATGTTAATTAATTTACCTTTACACTGCCAGATAAATCATACACTACATTAAATGGACACCTGGAATTGAAGCCATCGACCAACTAGAAGTAAGGATTTTTAGACTTTGTCTTATTCTTTGCATGTGTGACCAGGTGTTTGATGAACGTGGAGGCAGATCTTCTTTTCTGTGGTGATCAGAAGGGATTGTGGAGGTGATGTAGAGGTCCAATTAGATCCATTTTTTATAATATCGGCATGACCTTTGAGTTGAAATTATTGGGTAATGCTTGTTTTTTTTCCATATTTCCACTACTCTTCTACAATAATGAAGAGTCAGAAGAGTTTCCAAGTGACGTATGCTGTCGGAGGGAAACATGTGAGCGATGCAAAAACTATCAAGTTTGTTGTCGAATGTTCTCCTTGTGTATTCCACAGAGCGCTCTGATAATACCTTTGATCACTGCCTTTCTAAATAATCATTCCTTTAGTCCTTCCTCGTCCTGCACTGTCATGATTTATGTAGCCCCCGCAATAAGACACCTGTTTCTATGGGGTTGGACTGTGTTCAGTTTTCGTAAGAACAGAGAGACGGCAGCTCTCACACAGATTGAATTGAAGGAGCTAAATGTATTTTACAGTTTATTAGGTGAGTGCATGGAGAAAATCCAATTCTGCAACTGAGCAAGTAGAGACCAAGTACAAAGTATTTGCTGGGAAATATGGAGAACGATGTGTGAAGTTCTATCTACTTATGAATTACATACTGTATACTCCTTTGAAAGATGTACATTATGACATAGTGTACTTATGTATTGCTATAATACAACGATAATGTACCTGTGTCTGCTTGTCATAACACAAACACTACAATGTGCTAGCTCAATTACCAATTAATGATAAGAGATCATAGGTTTACAGCAAAAAACAAAGTATAGATTCAGTCTTTCCATTGCTTAACGTAAAAACATTCTCAATATTCTTTTACTTGTAAAACCTGCATTTATCCATATTTCTTTGTCACGTGAAATCCCACCCTCTTTGGTTCCTGTAAAGAGTAAAGTGAACTCATGTTTCTCAGGACGGCGTGTAAAACATTTCATTCAAATGGATGTGATGGATCCATTTCCAAAAAGGTTTTGGTTATGAGTAACAAACATGGGAACAGCTCCAGTCGACAGAAGAAAATATTCACGGAATCCACTTTGGCTGAATGTGTGTGTTTGTATGTGTGTACGTGTATATGGATGTGTATATATACAGTGTATACATGTGTGTATGTATGTGTACAAGTATATGTAAATATGTGTATATATATACATAGATATGTATATATATATATGTATATATGTGTGTGTGTGTGTGTGTGTGTGTGTGTGTGTGTGTGTGTGTGTGTGTGGATGTACAGTATAATTGTGTGTATATGTACATACAGTTAGGTCCATAAATATTTGGACATTGACACATTTTTCATTATTTTGACTCTGTACACCACAACAATGGAGTTGTAATGAAAAAATCAAGATGTGCTTTAAGTGCAGACTTTCATCTTTAATTTGAGGGTATTTACATCCAAATCAGGTGAACGGTGTAGGAATTACAACAAATTCAAATGTGGCCACCCTCTTTTTAAGGGACCAAAAGTAATTGGACAATTGGCTGATCAGCTGTTTCAAGGTCAGGTGTGTGTAATTCCCTCGATATTTCATTTACAAGGAGTAGATAAAAGGGTCTTGGGTTCATTTCAGGTGTGGTATTTGTGTTTGGAATCTGTTGCGGTCAACTTTCAATATTAAGTCCAAAGAGCTGTCACTATCAGTGAAGCAAGCCATCATTAGGCTGAAAAATCAAAACAAAACCATCAGAGAGATAGCAGACACATTAGGTGTGGCCAAATCAACTGTTTTGGTACATTCTTAAGAAGAAAGAACGCACTGGTGAGCTCAGTAACACCAAAAGACCTGGAAGACCACGGAAGACAACTGTGGTGGATGACAGAAGAATCATTTCCCTGGTGAAGAAAAACCCCTTCACAACAGTTGGCCAGATCAAGAACACTCTCCAGGAGGTAGGTGTATCTGTGTCAAAGTCGAAAATAGAGAGAAGACTTCACCAGAGTAAATACAGAGGGTTCACCACAAGATGTAAACCATTGGTGAGCCTCAAAAACAGGAAGACCAGATTAGAGTTTGCCAAAAAACATCTAAAAGAGCCTGTACAGTTCTGGAAGAACATCCTATGGACAGATGAGACGAAGATAAACTTGTACCAGAATGATGGGAAGAGAAGAGTATGGAGAAGGAAAGGAACTGCTCATGATCCAAAGCATACCACCTCATCAGTGAAGCATGGTGGAGGTAGTGAAATGGCGTGGGCATGTATGGCTGCCAATGGAACTGGTTCCCTCGTATTTATTGATGATGTGACTGCTGACAAAAGTAGCAGGATGAATTCGGAAGTGTTTCGGGCAATATTATCTGCTCATATTCAGCCAAATGCTTCAGAACTCATTGGACGGCGCTTCACAGTGCAGATGGACAATGACCCGAAGCATACTGCGAAAGCAACCAAGGAGTTTTTTAAGGCAAAGAAGTGGAATGTTCTGCAATGGCCAAGTCAATCACCTGACCTGAATCCAATTGAGCATGCATTTCACTTGCTGAAGACAAAACTGAAGGGAAAATGCCCCAAGAACCAGCAGGAACTGAAGACGGTTGCAGTAGAGGCCTGGCAGAGCATCACCAGGGACGAAACCCAGCGTCTGGTGATGTCTATGGAATCCAGACTTCAGGCTGTCATTGACTGCAAAGGATTTTCAACAAAGTATTAAAAGTGACAATTAGATGTATGATTATATTAATTTGTCCAATTACTTTTGGTCCCTTAAAAAGAGGGTGGCCACATTTGAATCTGTTGTAATTCCTACACCGTTCACCTGATTTGGATGTAAATACCCTCAAATTAAAGCTGAAAGTCTGCACTTAAAGGACATCTTGATTTTTTCATTTCAACTCCATTGTTGTGGTGTACAGAGCCAAAATAATGAAAAATGTGTCAATGTCCAAATATTTATGGACCTAACTGTATATAGGAATGTGGTTCCTGTCTGGATGCCACGTTAAATCATTTTTCTGACCTTGTATTGTTACTTGTAGTACCTCCAATTCCAAATCCAGGTCCCTCTCTGAACAACAACTCTGTCCGCCCCCCGTAGTCTGATATATTGCCCTGGCACACTTTGCCCTTTACATCCTGGAAGCTCTGCTGAAGTCCCTGGCAGAAAGTTAGTTCCTGTCTGCTCCTGATGAATTTTATTGAGTGGAGATGATTAGGATTGTTTGACTGATTATTGATAGATTGCCATCATCTCAGCAGATAGGACTCCTCACATCCTTTGTGGTCAGAAGCAACAACATCGATTCAGTCAGGAGGCAACACACAAAAGCCCCATCCACAAAATTCGCCATTTTAAATCAAACAAGTTATTTTTTATGTTTGATTAAGCCGATGTGGCAAGCTACTCAGGATCAAGTTCCTGTTTGTGTTTTCCTTTAAAATGCTTATTGTAACTGAGTAATACATCTGCTCTTCATTCACAGTAATGGTCGACAACACTGGAGCATCTTGGGAATTTGCCAACTTGGCTTTTTGATCTTAGCTTTTCGTCTGTGCTACCCATTTGTCTTTCTTCCAAAAGACAAGAGACAACATTTAGCCTACATTTCCTTTTGAACCAGCCTACTTATGAAGGTGATAGTAGTTGTCTTTGAGTGAGAGTAGTGCAACATTTATTTGATATACTGTTTATATTATATATTTAGTCGTATAGCTTATATGAAGAATATTAGCCATTAGCAAATGTTAGCATGCTAACACGTTTAGCTAAGGTGGGGAACATTGTTTGCTGTGTGCCTCCTTTGCATCATCATGTTAGCATGCTGATAGCAGCATGCTATGAAGCGCTCACAGCGCTACTGTGCCAAAGAAGTATGACTGTAAACTCTTTGTTTTATTCAATTATCCTGAAACTTGAAGTTTTTTGTAAAACTATATGTGGACTGAACAGGCTGTAGTTCACAGGATGGAAGGGCAAAGTGAAACAGTGTTGAAAGAATACCAAACTCCCTGCAGTTATTCAAACTTTATACTGTATGATTAGGGTGACTATTACATGTAAAAGAGGATTTAATTTAATTTAGTTTTAGTTTGAAAAGGGACAATGTAAACCCGAGTCAGCTGAAAGGGTAGGTTTCATCAACAGTCCTTTTGCCTGATATTGTTAGGCTTTCTAGAATAATAACACATTTGGAGGAACATCTGCATGAGGAACCATATCCCCGCCCCTGTAAATACACACACACACACACACACACACACACACACAGAAAGAAAGAGAGCAGCAGTTCTGTCAAGCAGATTGTGTTGAAGATGGGACATTGAGAGCAGGGTGAAGGGTGGCTGAGCTAGACTTCAGTCAGCAGCGTTGGCAGTCAGATCTCAATGAATCGCCAACATTGATCCCATAGAAGTATTGATATGACTGCTGCCACTACTGCATTGGACATTCAGTTGAACTCACAAGAGAAAACTATGGAATAGGAAGAATTCTAAGTAAGCTGCATTATGTCTTCATGTCATTATATATAGTTTTATCTTTCCGTACTGTATAAAACCCCCCTGATCTAACTGGAGTCTGAAGAAACTGAATAGATCCAAAACTTAACTTCCTCATCCTCTCTGCCGTCATCCGTGCTGCTTCCCCCCACCTCCCCTCTCTTTTATTCACTCTC
The DNA here is from genome assembly GCA_023566465.1 of Cottus gobio. Classification (NCBI taxonomy): domain Eukaryota; kingdom Metazoa; phylum Chordata; class Actinopteri; order Perciformes; family Cottidae; genus Cottus; species Cottus gobio. The sequence continues at coordinate 14,948,071 of CM042229.1, read as the reverse complement.
TCACACTCGATTTGAAGTCAGCTTGATTGAGTATCCTTTTCCTCTCTTTAGTGCTGAGCAAAAGCCCCCCCTCCACACACACACACACACACACACACACACACACACACACACACCTCCCTGTATGCGGCTCCCTGAACTCATGAAACACTGTGCATGAGGCGACTGGTGCTCTGGATTCTTACGATCCTTCATTTTGAGGTAAGTGCATGAGCTGGACTCTCCGGTATCAAACATTTTTACGGACCAGGAGTGATAATAAAGCGGGATCACTACGGCTATGTCTCCGTTACAGCAGCATGCAGCAGCGCAGTTGGCACTTAATGCAAGCCATATTACAATCTCCTTCTGTCTAGTGGTGTATTATCTGTCTGGCTTTCTGTGTTGCAGTCTGAGGTAGGTGTGTTGCAGTTTGAGGTAGGTATTTAAGTAATTTATGAACTACTAGTATATTGTTAGTATATTGTTACGTGGACAATCACACATGTATCATTGTGTTGGTCTCATTTTATGCCTATGTATACCCTGCATTTATATAACAACCAGCCATTTAAATGAATCTTACCACTATAGGTGAGTTACTCTGCTATCTTCTGGCTGTGTGTGTTCAATGTGGTTAGTAAACAGTCTTGTTGTGTATTCCCAGCAGCTGTACAATTGTGGAGAGAAGTGTATATTTTTCTGACACCCAGTGACAATTTATTGCCGTAATATTGTCAGATGTGCTGACTAAAGAGTTGCAGCTACCGAACCGAAGACGGGAGCTGCAGTTTATTGTTCTGGCTTGTGTTGGAGTGTTGCACTCATCTATCAGTCTCACCAGGTTTCCCTTCTAGACATCTAACACTTCTGCTTCTTCAAAGATATAACTCTCTCTATAATCTCTGAAGTCCAAATAGATCAGAGTATTTGGAGGTATATCTGCACTTTATATTTATTCTGCAACTGCTGATCTGCATCACCTAAAGGAAATACATCTCCTCCAATTGTTTTCTCCCCCCTGATTCTACAAAAGTGTGGCTGGAATTTAACCAAGCTGAACCGTCTCGCATCACAATATAAAGGCTTTACATGATGCATATGATTAGAATATGGCTACAGATAATGTGCAACCATCAAGAAAAAGACAACAGGTGAATTTGGTACCAGAACGAGAGGGACTGTGCGTGACGCTGCCACACCTGACAGCTTCACCTTGTTGTTGCCTGAATCCTCAGTGAAAGTGAACGTATCGCTGTTCTTGTCATATTCCAAATCACCGACGTATAAATGCTGTGAATATCACGTAATATGTGACTCTGCTTCTATCCAGTGTCCCTTCCCTCAGAGTGCGAGGTGGACGGGCTCCCCAGTGGTTACGGCTCCAGGGACTCCATCCTCAGGCCTGGTGACAAGAAGGACTTGAAAAGACGAAGGCGTGGGCAACTGAGGCGGATTGATAGGTATGAGCTCCACTATTTTGGCTGCATCTGTCTTTGTATTCATGACGTTGATCATAGATGTTTTTTGTACTCGTGCAGTCAAATCCATTCAAAGTGTCAAGCAGGTTAGATGAGTGGCGTTTTATCGAGGTTGTTTTATTTACAGTGTGTCAGCGTCTGTGGTGAGGCCTGAGTCTTAATGCTTCATGTGCAGGCGTGTAAGTGGACTGGGTTGCAGTCAGGAGCTGTTTCCAGCTTGAAACCCTTGCGTTTGTGTGTTTGTGTGGATGCTGATGTTTCAGCTGCGGCAGCTGGGATCCCAGCCACACCAGCGCCGAGGCTGGCAAAGGGAAACAGCAGCCTGCATTCGGACTGAGTCGAGGTGCAGCCATGCGCTGCTCCACCCTGCTCGGCATCCTCACGGGGGTGCTTCTCTACTTGGTGCTGGGAGCTGTGGTGTTCCGCTCGTTGGAGGCTCCGCGAGAGGAGGGCAAGCACATGCAGCTGCAGGACACACGCCGGGACTTCTTGTTGAACTTCACCTGCATGGGCCCAGACGACCTACAGACCCTTATAGAGGTACAGCAGATCTTCTCATGACGCGTCTCATGACAGCATAGATTTAATTTGGGTTGGTAGCCCCTGAAAAGTATCATAAACACAACTTGTGAATGACAATTTGCATACTTCAGCGTTTAGATTAGATACATTTTCCGGCTAACATAAGTTCACTTTTTAGTTAATTTTGTACTAAAAAAGCTAAGGGTCGAACTGATAATTCTATGGAATATGTTCTTTAGTAATATGTTTTATTATGGTGTGGTATCCCCTTCTTACGCACTATTGGTCATCTATCTCTAAAATGGGTTCTGAAACATATAGACAGCCCACATCTGGCTAAAAATACATTTTATTTTCACTTGGAAGTTGTTTGAGTTTGACAATGCAACTTATGGCACTGAATCAGTGTTGTGGATCTTCAGGGTGACCCTTCAGAGTTTAATTTGTAACAGGTGGTGTATGGAGTTCTTGGTCAGGGACAGAAGGCTAGGTCGAATAACCAGGAGGCAGACGAAGCAGGGAGTCAGGGACAGGCGAGGTCGGTACCGGGAAGACAGGCAGGAGGACGCTGGAAAGACTTGCATCGCAAAGAACAATCTGGCAAAGGAGTGAGTGTGGAGCTGGTGACTATATGCTGGGCTGATTGCGTGTGATGAGAGGCAGCTATGTGCACAGGTGAGTGGAGTGAACTGACGAGGTGGGTGTGGCTGACAGGCTGAGTGGGGCAGAGGCCGGATCAATGGGAAATTACTGATGGCTGGATGACTGAACTGTGACATAATTGTGTTTGGAGCTGTGGAGCAGCATTGCGGACTGTGGGCCTGATAACAGGTGTGTTCTGAGCAGCTATGTGAGGATGGGTTAGCTCAAGTATGTGTGTGCAAGTGCATGAAAGCTGAGCATTAAGAGCCATGTTGGCAACCGTGCTGTGATCTTGAGATGTTTGTCCTTGTTCCAGTATGAACATTGTATATCACTGTTTGAGCCATTGACATTTGCAAAAAGGTTAAAGGGACATGACAGATGTAAACAAGATAGTCACGTTTTGTTTTTTAAATAAAGGAAGATGATAAGAGATCTGGAGTGCATCTTGTTTACTGGTTAAACAAAAAAAGACAGGTGGGATAATGAGGACATTTATTGCATAATATTAGGATGGAACCCCAAAGTGTTCCATATTAAAAGAAATAGAAGAAATGCATTGTTTAAAATACATAAATGAAAAAAATATTTGTGAAATAATTAAAATATTAATTGTTATGAAGTTATATTTCATCAATTATTTTAATGATAACTGGATTTTATATACTTTATTTTTAATTATAGACATTGTTATTTCAAAACACCCTTTTTAAAATGACACATTTGATTTAATTAAGTTTTACTTTACCTTTCAGCAATTCACAGGCCCCACTGCCTCTCTTAAACTAGCACACCTGTTACGGACAATATCCAAATCGCTCCCGTCAGCTAGAGCAATAACAATAACAATGTTGCTGCTGTAAATAAACACAGTACACAAACTAAACCCCTTTATCTTTATACGCCTTAGCATTAGCCTACCAAGGCTGCTAATGCCACCAACCTAGCCGGCTAACGAGCTAGCTGTTAACAGTTTCTAGTCTTAGTCTTTACAGAGTTGTTTGTCTTTCTCTGGGGAACATTTAGATTCAAAATGCTGCAGGCATAACTCTGAGTTAACCCGCTAATGTTAGCTACTAATGATATTGTCTTTCCTAGCAGGTTAGCAGCTTTGCTATCGATAAAAGGAAAAAGGGCATTTTAAAATCAAATATATACTCTGTTATTATAAAAATGGTTAAATAATATCTTATACAAAGTTGAGTTCAAATCATGTCATACAGAAAATATTGTTAAATTTAGGTATATGTATGTTGCACAATTTATTCATATTTGTACATTATAATCCCTTCATACAAAACATCTAGTGCCTTTCTAAAATGAAGGATTACCGTGCAATTTGTCCACATTATTGAAGTAACAGAAATACACACTATAATAAACATTTCTTATATCTATTGCTGTCGAAAAACAAATGGAAGTGGTCCTGTTCATGAGTGAACCAGGCAGCTGTTACAAAGTAATTCATCACATGTTTTTCTGCTCAACAAGCACTGCGGGTCCGGTTTCACTGAACCAATGTCAGGTCCTCAACAGATAAGTTTCTTCCTACTACAATCTGTTCTCAACTTGAAGTCAGGTTTAGTGAAGTTCAGCTAATTTCACAACTCAAGATGTGCTGTGTACCATTGGCAAATATTTAGCCATGCTTGCACTAATTAAGAGCTTCAGCAATTCAAGTGAAAGCACAGATGGAATCGTAAAACAATAGAAATCAATCCATTTTCCCAAATGAGTTGGGACAGACACATGCAGTGGCATCAGTCCAACAGAAAGCGTCAACCAGAAACAGCTCTGCCTCTGGGATTGTAAACTTGTAATTTATTAGAATAAACAATGTCTGCAGAGCCCACGTTCAATCACAACGTCATCATACTTGGCTTTAAATTCAGAGTTAACAAATGTCTTCAAGCACCAACGAACAGAAAACGGATAATTAGATCAGGAATCTGTGCTGGCAGCGGTTCGATACACTCGGGACAGAATGGAGCCGTCACTGTCGTACATCACCAGTCACTTCCTTGTCACTAACTGCCTGCTGCTGATGCCATGACAATGCATTTTCAACAGTTTTGCCAACATTACTGGACTATTTAATTGGATAATAAAAGGAAACTCATACTTGTGTTTGTGCCTTTTAAACTTTCAAGAAGTCAGAAATGAATCGAGTTTACTAATAGTTTGTACGGTTTTGCTCACCCCTCTTTTTGCTATCCAATTAAATACTAATTGCTGAACTGTTTCATGAACTAACCACTAAACTAATCTCTTCTCTACTTTACCATCCCAGGAAGTAGTGGAGGCCGTCGGTGCAGGTGTGGATCCTAGCAGCAACTTCACCTTTGTCAGCCAATGGGATCTGGCGAGTGCCTTTTTTTTCTCAGGGACTATAATCACAACCATCGGTGGGTGTCCAATAGCAGTAAGGCCGCCAACATCATTCAATCTTTGACATTTACATTTTGTGTCCTCAAATTGGCTCATCTTCCACCTCTCACCCCACATGTTCAGGCTTTGGAAACATCTCCCCCAAGACAGAAGGAGGGCAGCTGTTCTGCATTTTCTACGCCCTGGTGGGAATCCCGATGTTTGGTATTCTGCTCGCTGGAGTCGGAGACCATCTGGGTACTTGGCTGAGGAAAGCTGTTGCCAAAATAGAGACTCTCTTCCGGGTCAGACCCTTCACAGAGCTTCTAATGTCTTCTTTGCTTGCACTGCACATGCACTTTGCTGTATTTGTCTCATGCCACTGTGTTGATTCAACCTGCTGATAGAAATGGCGCGTTAGTCCAACCATTGTGCGGGTGATCTCAGCCGTCCTGTCCATCCTTCTGGGGTGCCTGCTCTTTGTCGCTGTGCCCATCCTGGTTTTCAAAGAGGTGGAGGGGTGGACTCACCTGGAGTCGGCCTACTTTGTCGTTATCACCCTGACAACAGTGGGGTTTGGAGACTATGTTGCAGGTATATAACAGTAATTGATTACCTGCATGATTCTTAACAGAGCTTGGTGGTGTGCACAGACTCTGAAATGACAAACTTTACCATTAGGCTCGTTAGGCATGTTTAGACAAAACATTTAAGTTAGGTTCCCATTCTAACATAATGTGTATTTATTTATACACCAGTCCAATAACTTGTATTTTATCACTGTCATTGTGGAAATATAAGGAATACAATCTGCAATTAAGAAATAAGAAATAAAGAAGGAGAGCAGGTCCCAGAAATGTTCAGAACCCTTATTTAAAGAACCAGTTTAATTTTGGGGGATCTATTAGAAGAAATGGAAGAAAATATTCATAACTTCGTTTTCATTTGTGTAATCGCCTGAAACTAGGAATTGTTGTGTTTTTGTTAGATTAGATCTCATCTACTCAGGTAGTGGGTCCTCTTCACGGATTTCACCGAGTTGCACCGCCATGTTTCTACAGTAGCCCAGAACGGACAAACAAAACGCTGGCTCTAGAGCCTTTCATGTTTTTACATTGTCTGAAAGCCACTCCGACATGCTTGTGAAACTGCTCTCACTGCTGATAGATGATCTTCATTGGACATAATTTAATACACAGATCAATCAATATTTACTGTTTGTCCCAAACAGCTGAAGGGAAAACATAGTTTCTGTTTGTGCTTTTTCGTTGAATTATTGATCTGTAGATGAGTATGAGCATGACTTAATTAGCCATCCATAGCTATATGTCAGTTGTAATACATTAAGTTCACTTCGCACAAACAATTTTAATTTGCCTCATAAATAATTCAGGATTACTTTCATGTAGGTGAATTATTGATGATCTACTCTACTAAGTATCTCCTATCTTAAATGTGTATTTACTCTGTAAAAAAAATATGAATGAATGTGTTTCCTTTACACACTGCATACTGTGTCTTTGTATCTTCTCAAAGGGGATTCAGGAAATGCGGGGAGCGACCACTGGTACAAGCCTTTGGTGTGGTTCTGGATCTTGCTGGGCCTTGCCTACTTTGCATCTATCCTGACCATGATTGGTAACTGGCTTCGGGTTCTCTCAAAGAAGACCAGGGCTGAGGTACTTCTCCTCTCATGTCTGTTTTTATCATGTCATGTCTCTGCCACTTCCCTTCCATCCTCTCTGATTGTATCCCCTTCTCTCAGATGGAGGAGCTCCGAGCCCATGCCACTGACTGGACTCAAAACATCCAGAATATGTCGGTGGATTTCCGCATTCCAGGAAAAATCGATGACCCCTTCAAACGGCGTCGGCGAAAGCATCGCCACGGCCCTCGCAACCATGGTCACATTGTGTCGCCTAACGGGGCCCCTGAGGGGAAAGAAGAGCAACGTGAGAGTCAGACCGAGTCTGGATCTTACTCCTCTTCCTCCTCTTCTAATGAATCAGGGTCTGGATCAGAAACAGACTCTCAGGTCACTCAGACAGAGCGAGTGCCTGAAGACAAAACTGCAGAGCCTGAAAAGGAGGAGACCAATCCAGATCCCCACCTGTCTCAGCCTCTGGACTACTTTGGGGAGAACCTTGCCTTCATTGATGAGTCCTCAGATGCCCAGAGTGGTAAACTACATTTGGATCCTCTGCTGGATGCATCACAAACCAACCGGCCGCCCAAGAAGAAACGTCAAAGAAGACCCGTTCTGCAGAGAAGCCCCAAAATCAACGGGTCCAGCCGGGACAAGAAGGAGCCCCGTGGCAGCCCCCAACCAGTTCCAGCTCTACCTGTGAAACCTTAAGATTGAAGCTGCAGACAGAAACTCCACCGCTTGCACACGTATCGCCCTGAGAGATATGAGACGTGTTAATTTTCTGACAAAGGAGTTGTCAATGTAGCAATTTATTGTATATATGTACTGCTTACTTACAGACATGAAAACAGGCCGCAGAAGCCGTGGCCACTTGTGGCTTGCATTTAATGTTCTTAGCATGCAAGTGTGTATGCCTCAACCAAAGACGATAAAGAGATGTGTATCAATGTTCCCAATGAGTTACTGCTCTCTACTGGGCCAAAACAGAAATGCACTACCACTCTCTTAATATGAGGGTTATATGAGGGTAAACTTTTCTTGTTTCCTGCACTCATTCTTAGATTAGTTTATGAGTGCAGAATGAGTGCAGGAAACAGAAAAAGTGGTCACAACAGTGTGATGCTCATGTTAAAGAGAGGTGGTGTTGGTCTGATACAGTTACTCTTGAATCCTGCCAACAAGTAAACGGGTACTAAACAGGCTCTTGTGACTTTGGTATGTTATAAACTTTTTTTAAATACTGTGTACAACCACATTTGCAGTTTGATGGCCAAAATGCCTTAATCCTACTGTCCTTCATATGTGTAATAAAGATTTGTTTTTTGTTTTTTTAAAGCAACGCTGCATTGTTTTGCATTTTATTACAAGTATTACCTGATAAAGATGCTGTTCCAGCACATTTGCTCCTTCGGGAAACATGGTAATCTGTTGAGCAAATATCTTTTTTATTGTCACATGTTGGGTTAGTGCCCTGGTGCACCAAGAATGGCATGCCATACATGAAATAGTAGGTCAACATGTCTGACAAAGCTGAGCATGAGGGAGAGCGGAATCACAATGTGTTTCCCAGAGACCAAACCAGGCTCTGGTTACAAAGTCAAAGTCAAAGTCAGCTTTAATGTCAATTTTTTACATGTGCAAACATACAAAAGATCGAAAGAACGTTTCTCTTCTGTCCAACATAAAGTGAATAGTGAATAATAATAAAGTGCAAAAACAAATTAAAGAGAGAAACATATAAGCAGTTATAACAACATAAATAACATAAATTTGGAACTGTGAATGACTATGTATGATAGCAGCAGTCAGAGCATTTAGACATGTGTGTCTATAGAGGACGGAGTGGGAGGGTGGGGAGAGAGTTCAGCTTCCTGACAGCCTGGTGGATGAAGCTGTTGGACAGCCTGGTGGTGCGAGCTCGGAAGTTCCGGTATCTCCTACCGGAGGGCAGGAGGCTGAAGAGGGGTGACAGGAGTCGCTCACAATCATGGTCACTTTGCGGGTGAGGCGGGTGTCATATATGTCCTGCAGGGAGGGGAGGGGGGGAGTGAGGCACCAATGATCCGTCCAGCTGCATTCACTATGCGCTGTAGGGCTTTCCTGTTGTAGTCTGTGCAGCTTCAGCCCCACACAGTGATGCTGCTGGTCAGGATGCTCTCAATGGTGCCACGGTAGAAGGTGCACATGATGGATGGGAGGCTTCCTGCTTTCCTCAGCTTGCGGAGGAAGTAGAGCCGCCTCTGTGCCTTCTTTGCCAGCGATGATGTGTTGGCTGTCCACGAGAGGTCCTCACTGATGTCCACCCCCAAGAATTTGGTGCTGCTGACTCGCTCAATGTCCGCACCGTTGATGGTCAGTGGTGGGTGATGAGTGTGGCCTTTCCGTAAGTCAACAACAATCTCCTTGGTCTTGCTGTTGTTGAGCAGGAGGTTGTTGTCTCCGCACCACGTGGTCAGAAGGTTGACCTCCTTCCTGTAGAGGGTCTCATCATCCTTGGTGATGAGACCTATCAGCGTTGTGTCGTCTGCAAACTTGACCAGGTGATTGGTGCTGTAGGTGGTTTTGCAGTCGTGTGTCAGCAAGGTGAAGAGCAGTGGACTGAGCACACAGCCCTGAGGGGCCCCTGTACTCAGTGTGATGCTTACCATGTGTATCCCATATTTAATGTATAATAGATATATACATAAATATATAGATATATATCTCGATAAAGACCATGCTTGACCTGATGGTGAGGAAAGGTCAGGGGATCACCGAAGACATTAGAACTCACCCTCCAGAAACCATGAAAGTCTGTGTAGGAAATCTCATGGCAATCCGTCAAATGGTCGTTGAAATATTTCAGCCTGACCGCTTGAACCGACCGACCGACACTCGCATTCCTAGAGCAGCTAAAAACGATGCTACCGAGAGAACCCAATCAGGCTTTAAACTGATTCCAGGCAATATCAGCTGTTTCTAAATGATGCATGTTTTGCATTTGTCATGGCTTTGTCAGTAAACATAAAAACAGGCCTTATTTGGTGCACAGAGACGGGGCAAGGATGAAAACACTCATGCAGCTTTAATGATCACTATAGACAGGCTTAGGTTGGTGGAGACAGACTGGACGTGCTGAGGGATTTGAGCAGCATACATACAGTACCGTATGGATGCACTGTATAATGCCCTTCAGGTTGTCAATATGGCCCTTTTAGCATGCGCTGTCGCTCCTCAGTTGATCCATGTAAGTGATACTCCGCTGGAAACTCTACCTTGGTGTTTCAATCTGAAAATGGCACCAAGGACAAACGTGGCGATGCAGCAAACTATATCTGCAGTTCTTTTGTTGTCTGTGTTTTATTTTCCGGAGAAAAGTGGATATCAGAAAATATCTGATATCTGAAAAGTTGGAGTTGATGGTTCATTTATGATTACGCCCCCTCCCTCGCTAAGGGATAAATTAATGCAGATTTTTTAATTCTCCTTCAACACAACCAGCAGATGGCACACTGACACATTTCCCTCCCTTTGAGAGTCAAGACTAATTCATACAGCATACTTTCATACACCCAAGTTTTTGGCGGAACTTGCGTTTATTTGTTGGTGCCTGAATTAACTTGAAATGAGAAAAATTGCACTTTGCATTTTGCTGGTGAGTAAGCAGAATATTATGGTGAGTAAGCAAAGTGTTTTAAAGGAGCAGAAACCAAGTGACTGTTCATCTGTCCTTTAGAAATCTGACACTTCACTGCAGGAAATGTAAAAAGTAAAGGCAGCGTTCTGGCATTGCGATCAGGAAGTCAGCAGGCAGTGATGATGTGCTGTGGCAGTGGGTGACCTTTTACTGGAGGACAAACACTCAGCTGCTATAACGTCATCAGTTCCGCTGCTGCAGTTCCCAGTGTGCTGCCACTAGAGGGAACATACTGGGTAGTGTTCGTAGTGCTGGTGTAGGCGACACTCCTGACCTGCAGTTAAAGGGACAATCCACCATATAAATGTATATACAACACAGGTTTGCACGCCCCAGGTGTTATGACAGAAACACAGACTGCCGAGATCAAGACAGTTAGAGACAAATCCGGGAACGGTTCCATCAGGAGGACATTTTCTATAATTCACAAATGGACACTGTGTACTCATTGAGATGAGACATCTTAGTTGGTCATTTCAGTGGTGTGAACATCCAACAAATGTAACCTGATGGAATTTTAAAGCCAGAAATTTAAAGCCTCTGAGTTATTAATTATAGATCCTACTATTGATAATCAGTATAATGCCCATGTTTTAGGATGTTTTCCCATTTATACACATTAAGCCTCAATGTTCAGCTGTCGGACAAATTGAAACAAGACCTGTTTCTAGTTTATCAAAACCGCTGTGTATTCAGTCTACTATGCAGATCAATGTGTTGATAGTATAGGTGGAGAATGCTCTTTATCAGTTATGTTATCCATGACTCACAGATGCAGTGCCAATGCTATTTGTGTGTCAGGCACAATGGCGTCTTGGTATTTATGTAGTCGATCAGCTGACACCTGTCTAAGGTCAGGACCTGCTGTAAGGAACACCCTGGGGGACCCCAGCTGGCATTCACGGTTTAGCCTGTTCCTCCACCTCTGCCTGAACACATATCCTCGGCGACGACTCGCTGTCAAAAGTAACACGGTTGTACTTATATTACAACGCAGTGAATCTCAAAACATAAGCTGTTTTTTTTTACTGAATCTAATGACTTTAGCATGACCGGTTTCGCCTCCAACGGGATGATAATGCAGACTCTGCACCAGTGTGATGCAGCCCCGCAGAATTGCAGTGTCTGCAGCAGAGACGGAATGACCTTGCTTCAAGGTCGCAATGACACTGCCGTCAGTTTTTCCTCTCATGCGCGCACAACAGAAAGCCTTTACCGTGCCTCAAGCCCGCTGCATAGACTGCATGCGAATGCCTCAATGCAAGTGAGGCTCTTGCGCTTATTGGTTTAAACAGACTAGACTAACGTTTATTGGTCTATAATTAGAACGATAATGCTGCACTCTTTGGGGAAATACTCACTTATCCAAAGTACACCTTGGGCGGCTATACATGTACTTTTCATCCAACGTCCTGTTTTTATTAGTTAGTGGACAAGGTTGTCAACTCTTCCGTGACAACTTCTGTGCCAGCTGTTACTAGGCATGTTGGAGAGCGCATGGTCGCAGCCTATTTCGAGAAGCAGCAGCCTCTCAGTTAACTAGAAAAATCATTGAATCGTTGTTATCAGCTACATTTAACATTAAACAGCACACACAAGAGACCTCTGAGTGAATCGATGGTCCTATTTTTTTATTACGCATCTGGCAAACTGCCGGCTTTTATCCCCCAAACTACTATCCCTTGATTATTTCCCCGTCTCATCCCATTGCGGTGATCTCCTGATCTCCTCTTCCTTGGCTCCTGTCCAACTAGTGTAGTGGTGGAGGGAGCAGGTTCAGTGTCACAAGACCGACAGCATGACTGCATTTTCCATAGATGTGTGCTGAAAGCTTGTGGCATAATTACAAGACAAATGTCGTCATAACGTCAATATTACTCAAATAATATTGAATTGTTTAGTAGTTTAGGTTAATGGCTTAGCATTTAGGTTAACGATGCCAAAGTGAGGAGAAAATATAGCTACAATAAGGTCAGACAAAATTAGGCAATATTTATATTGTAGAAATCCCTGTGGGAATTTCCTGCTTTTTCATTTTCAGCGGTGATTTGTAGACAGCTGATCTGAAATAAGCGGATGTTAATAAATATACCTGCACAACATTTGGATTAAGGTAGACTGGGTCATATTTTTTTCACGAGTTGCAGGCCCGTATTATAATGCCGATGACGCCGGTGGAAGGTGCGTACGGACGTAACGGAGACACAGCGGACGCAAATCGGGCAGAGGGAGGAGAAAAGACACGGGATATAGGCGACGTCACTGAGCCGCGTCAAGCTGAAAAGGTTAGACGGAAAAAGCCAAGAATGAACCGGAAGTCACTTACTTTGAGCTCGTACAAAAGAAAACACGATTTGTGTTAATTTGAGCAATACTACCAGTTATCATGGGGATCATTTCGTACGTGCAGGTAATGGAGGCCAACTCTTTCGTATTAGACCTCGCTTCGGCTCGAGGACGTCGTCTGGCTCGAGTAAATGTAACGCATGTCGCCGACGTTTTATTGTGAAAACTATTTATTTTCTCTCACCGGGCATTCGTTGTTACTGCGTGAAGTTTCGATGCTTCTGTCCAGCCACAACCTCAGCTGTGGCAGGCGAAGACCAGAATCTATAACACCCCGTGAACGGAGCGGAACAGGCGGACAGGACCGTCGCCGGTTGTTGTTATCGCCTCATTATACGGCCACATAGGGATGCGACGTGAGACACCCTGCAAGGCTTGGACAGCGCCGTTCAACTGGACGTACCAGCCGCAGAGACTTGACTGACTTCAGATTTTAAAAAACAAAAAAAACAACAATAACCCTGTGATGTTCGTACATTTCCCAGTAAGTAGCCTAGCTTTACCTCTCGTTACCCGACGCTGCATGAGACAGAGCCCTTGGTGGGTTCAGGCTATTATTAATCTTGGTGCGGAGATGTCAGCTGCCTCGGCGGTCGCCTGATGTGCATGCACGATTCGCCTGGCAGAGCTAAGTTCGCGTGGCCACGTTATTGGGGGTGGGTAGGGGGCACGAGTCGCCGTAATAACAATTTAGTAAGCTACATTGTGTAGTAATAATGTGCAGCAGGCTTCAACGCGTTCTGCTCACGAACTACACACTCCGTCTACTTAACATGCAAATGCGTGCTACGGCGCCGTGCGCGATAGCCAAAGCTCCGCTGGCCGGTGAACCCCTCACAAAACGTCTTAATGAACGGAATGCACGCGCACATAAGGAGTAAATGAAGAACGCATGGCCGTGGTTGAATGCATACGATGAAGCGGGTGACTACCTCGGCTTCCCGCTGGGGGTCAACACCTAAAAAAATACGAGTCCTGCTCCCTAAAACATCTCGCACTTCTTCAAACTGTATCGCTTTTTTTGTTTTGTTTATGTATTTCAACCCCGCTGAGTTATTCTTCTTCGGATCTTAACACACTAAACTGTGCAAGACACGGCGCCTGCGGGACCGGGATTGAGGTCACTGATCCTAAAGCGTAATCCACTATGTCAATTAACCTTTCACCGGTCCGAGATCAGTAGACAAGGTCACCCCTGGGTGCTGTTCTCGCCGTCTCCACAGCGCGCTGCATTTAAATCCTTCAAACTGAGTTTTTATAGGCCACACATCAGTGTGATGCATTATCGGCGACCGAGACCGCCGATGTCCACTAACTCAAGTACCAAAAGGAAGGTCTGAACCCGTTGGGCTGATTGATGAAGGATGGGCTGATTGATGTGGCGTTTTACTTTGCATTCATGACGACAAAGTCTAGTTTTTTTCAGAGATAACATGTAGTATTAGTAATGATTAGTAATGATTTGTTTGTGTGCTAATACAATGTCAAATCTAAATCTACATCTTTAGTAACTTGAATGAATCGTCTTTGTTTAAATGTCCCCACACATTACAGCTCTTGTTGCTCACGTTTGTCATTCAGTGGTGTCTAATCTTTAAAATGTCAAAAGCCAGAGTCATGTTTAAACTTTAAAGAGTAACTAAAGTGATGTTTTATGCAGTTTTTTTTCTGCATTAAAACTGGTCTCTTTCATTATTTACAGAGAGTTATCACCAAACTTAAGCTTATGACTTTGTAGGAGTGAAGACAAGGTGTTGGCTTTACTCTGTCTGTCCTTCAAGCATTCCTGTGACTGTGACCTTTGGAGTGTGTCATGCAGCGCAAGGGGGAGGGTGCTCGTGCAGCGTGCAAAAATATGGATAGATACAGTGGAATATGTATTTTAGGAAGCGAAAGCCAGTGTTACGATCAGACGCATGACAGAGGAAACCAAACTATGTGGGCACTGTTACAACCCTGTGATAATCTGATAACCATATAGGCTGGATCAAATGTTCTGTTGTGACCATGTATATGACAAATACCCGCTGGGAACACAAAAAGGGACTTTGCTGCTTGCTTTTCTGTGACGGCACCGAACAACTTTTGCTTGCTTTGCAGGTGTCCTGATAAACTGCAGCTTTCAACCCAAAGCAACAGCACTTCATTGAGCTACCACTGGGAGTCATACAAATATAGGTTTCACGATCCAGCTCAGCAAACAGGTAATGTTTTCAGATCACCTTTCATGAAATATGTACGCTAGGTAATGTCTTTTATTTGTGAAGTTCATTCTTCTTAGGCTTTGATGGACTTTTAGCTGTTAAAGTTAAGGCCTTTTGAAAACACTGATGGTCATACAAGGGATGTGGAGGGAGAAATGCTTCAAAAACATCAGAGAAAGATTTTGATGGTGTTGGCTTTTCATTCCACAAATATTTTACGAGTGGCTCAGTGATGGCACAGTGCTTATTGTCTTGTTGTGATCAAGAAACTCATGAGGCATGTTGAAAGCATGGGTGATTGCCCTGCAAACCCAGAAAAAAGGATAAACAAAGGACAAGTAGGCTGTAGAGGGGAGAGAGGATTGCTCTCTGCTCAACTATTATACACCAATGTGACAACATCCAGAACCCATGTGCAAAGGGAAAGGAGCAGTCAAGATATCAGTCTAAAAGGGGCCACATTAATTTCAGGGCATGCTGAATGTAGCCTGGGAATTAAAAAGCCTTCTGCAGCAATTTCTGTCCAACCAAATCAAGATGTGTGCCAAGCACAATGTAAAGCCAGGTGCCTGGAATTTCCTAATTTGCAAATCAGATTAACGACACTTAAATTAATACCACTTCATTCTTCTATAAAAATCTCTTTTTCTATTCCGTCAGGTATCGTGAGTCTAGACTTCGGATTCATGTGTGACCTTTCTGCTCAGCTTTATTATATGCCTGTATCAAGTTTACAATTAGGACTGAACGTATTTATCCAAAGGCCCCTCATATCCTATCGTATGGCATTCAAAGCCCATGTGTAAGTACACATATACTAACATGTAATTCATTTGACAGATCAACCATGACGAACAGGCTTCTATAGGGATAACAGTGTCAAACTGTTTACAGGGTGGTCCTTGACCTTAATGTGCTGTAGCTTCAGTATATCCAACCATTATCATCTGCCAGCTGTTAGAGAAAGCCGATTGTAGCCCGGCCCATCTCAACACACACACACACGCACACACACACGCGCGCACACACACACACACACACACACACACACACACACACACACACACCACAACACCAGCTAGCAGGCTGGCAGTCTGTAAAACGGATTTTCCGTCCAACCCGTGTCATGATATCAGCCCGCGGAGAGACCTTCATGCTGTACTAGTCCCGCTACCAGGTAAGACGCAGCCTAGTCCGGGTTAGAGGGACAGAAATACACCGGGCCCGGTCAGTCAGGATTAACGCTAGCCGCTACTAGCTTAGTTAGCCACGAGCTAACCTGTGTCGAAGCTAATGCTAACGCTGCTTCACAACATGCTGCTGCGTTAGTGTACTGAACACACGACACGTTTATGAGGCGACACGGCGCCGTTTGACCTGCTCGACCAGGCGGACATGAACCACATGACTGGCTTTTGGACATTTTCTGTTCTCAGACCGTTCTGGTCCGTTCTGGGGTTTTTTTTGTGCCAAAAAGGAGATGCAGAACTGGCCGGAGGTGCACATGGTAGAGTTGTACTTGTTGGTCTGCTTTGAACTGAAACCCGTTGAGTGTCTGGGCTCGTGTCCTCGAGGTTGTTGTTGCTGGCTGATCCAGCCACTGAGCCTGTACACTCAGCCCGGGTAAGCTCAACTTTACACGGGCAGAGTTTTGCAGTGACCCCCCCTTTGCTGCTGCTTGCCAAACAATCAGCACTACAATCAAGTACACAGGGGGCAAACTCCAAAGAGAAGACTGTCAGCCACTCCAGGATTGGATTATCAGATGGAGCAATAAATATGATAAAGGCACACTTGGCATGCAATGGCTGATATCTGGGGAACGTTATAGGTTCCTGGATGCATAAAAAGTCTTAATCTCCAGCCACCCTTTCCTGTATTGCACCGTATGGTGTATCTCACAGAGTGTATACTCTCTGAGATGTTGCTGGCATAGCATCATAGTATCAGTGCAAAGAGAGCCTCCCCCCTGTCCGTTATTCTTCCTCACTAGGCCTTTTTCTCAGTTTTATATGCCCGATATAAAAAACAAAACTTTGATCCCCTTCAAATCACATTTCACGTACAGGATCTGACCGAACGACAGAGGGAAGCGTATTTAACAGGTACATTAAAATACTGTATCTAGTAGTTTATGCAATAAAGCACAAGAGTCACGTCCAATAAATGCACACTGTGATGAATGATAAGTTGTCCATAGAGGCCTGGTCTTATGAAGGTCTATACATGAGTAATGCAACATATATTCAGAGCAGATTGGCATGGACAGATAACATACACCCCAGGTCAGGACTGAGTGATTATTAATTATAGGCCATAAACACACAGATCGATTGACACAGACATGGTTCAAATGTTTTAAAACTGCATGCAAGTAAAACTAATTTGATATCTAGTCTATACAGTATTTACTGTATATAAAATACCAAGAACATGTTGTGAATTATGCCAAACACCTGTACTTCTATGTAATTGTATCAGCAACCCAAACCAGTGTGTACCGAGTATACAACCACAGGTAATGTTGTCATTGTGGGCAGGGTGAGGGATTGGAGCATTGAACCGATAAGCAATGCATTTTAAATATTGCACCACTTCGAAAACATACAGGCTACAACTGGATTATCAGCCTCGCTGATAATCAAGGGGAAATGGGTTGGTAATAACAGTCTATTGCCAGCATGTACACATGAGAAAACCGCACGTCTTTTTCGGTTCTTGAATGGATTACAGCTATTTAGGCTGCAGAGATCGTCCTCGCACAATGATCTATTAGGTTGGAACAAGAGCACAATCGTTGGAGTATGGCTCTGCATTAATGTATCCGCTGATGAGTTGAAGCCCAGAGACACATTACAACTCATGTCCCGTTGTTCATCCCCTTTTTTTCTGATCCCTGTTGACAGGGCCAATTTAACAACAGCGTAATCTACATTTCTATCATCATTTGATAATTTCTGACCAATAATGAAACATGTACAAGTACTGACTTGGTCCCTTCACAAGGGGGTGAGCAGAGACGTGGTACACCCATTTCTGAATTAATTATCAAAGTTAGGGGCATGGCAGAGTGGTGGTCCCTTTGCTCACAAGTATATTCAAATATTTAGACCACTTAAAGGCAAGAAACCAGCTGATACAGAGGCCAATTTGATGTTACTACATTACACTGTATGTCAAAGAGGTCAGATTCTTCAAATTTTATAAATAATGCAATGTTTGATTGCCATTAAGATAACTGATATTTGACATTGGAAGTGAGTTGCTGGAAGTTCAATCACAGCTTAAAAGCAAGAAACAAAATTACTTTTGGCGTTCTGACCAACTATTCACATCGGCCATTCAGGCCTTGCTTTTGGTTGTAGAAGGTCCATTGTACATTCACTTAAGAAATGTACATCTTCTTTTAACTGCCATAATGTTAGCATTTCTCCCAAAGTATAATTTTTGGCAGCATTTTTAATACATTTAATTAAATCATAAAATTGGCCATTCGATTTTCACATTTGTTGCAATCTTGACCTTTGATAGTCCGCTGAAACAGAGCAGTAGTGTGTGTGAGAGTAAATATGTGTGTGTGTTTTTAAAGTATTTTCATCAAATATTAGTATGTGTTTGTTGTCACTCCTAAAATTGAGGTAATATAATTGCAACGGATTTTCTGATTATTATTGGTGATCGGAAAGTGGCTGTTTTGGACACTTCTTCTGTCCTTTGCAGTGCTGAATTTGTGCCACATATCATTTTTTTTAAGAACGTATGGTTGACATAAATTAGCTGTAATCTTGGACTCATGAGTCTTCTGTGTGAAGTCTGACCATGCCTGTCTTTGTATTTCAATTGAGATCTTACAGACAGCCCATGGCAGCCAACCAGGTTGCCGCAGTACTCTTGCTGCCTTATAAGTTATGTGTCTGAATAGGGAAGAGCGGTCACTGTTTATGAGCAGAGCGACCTTCATCCAGTCACCTTGGCTATTTTCATGTCTAGAAATGTCACAGACAAAGACTCCACACCGCAGGGATGATTTAAAGAGTTATATTTTAAGCGTGAAAGGGTCTGGTTCGGTGAACCTAAGGTGTTTTTGACACCTTAAAAAACCTAACTGAGCAAAAAAAAGAGGCACAGACAACACAGGAAATAAGTGCTGCTGAAGAACAAGAGAAGGAACAAGCTGGCCTGTTGTCACGCTATTATGCTGATAATGCAAAATCCGGGTGCTTTTCACAGTCCATGAAGAAAACTGACCATGAGCTTAATGTGACTTAACCACAGCGGACTTCTTTGCTAGTCACTGGGGGCAGTATAGCCTATGTTGGGCTGTAAGAGATTTTAGACGTTGGTCTAAATACACATTAAGGCAACAATTACACTGCAGCTCTGCAGTTCCACTTCTGAGTCTCGCCTGTATCCATTTTGCTTTTTGTCTGCCTGTTTCCTCTGATTATTGTGTTTACTCAAACTATTACATATATACAAACTAAAGGCAAAAGTGCAAACAGTAATTTATCAGTAATGGTTTGTAAATATATATTTTTTGCCACAAGGTGACTTGAAGGTCTTTTCAAAGACAAAAGTGAGAGGTCAAATATTAATGCATTTATTTTTTTTCCCCTGTAGACATCATGTCTTCCAGGGACCGACGGACAGACGTCTACATAAAGGCAGAACCGAGCAGTCCGGAAGGAGGTGGGGGAGGTCGGACCAGCCCCGGCGGGGCCTCCTCAGACTCCTCTCACAGTGGAGGTGGAGGAACCAGAGGAGACGTTAAGCGGTACTCCCCGCCACTCTACACACCGGCACTGCGTTGCCACTTCAAAGACGAGGCTGGAGACGGAGCGGAGGAGGGCTCCACTGGAAATGGAGCTGGGCGATGCAAGTACGCCCTGAGCACGTTGCCGAAGAGGCTGTGTTTAGTGTGCGGGGATGTGGCCTCTGGTTACCACTACGGCGTGGCATCATGTGAGGCCTGCAAAGCCTTCTTCAAGAGAACCATACAAGGTGTGTGTTGCGGTGACGTTTACGTGTCGCATGGCAGAACAAGCAGTGAACAATTCATGTTAAATGTGAGGTCTTTTTGTGCAACAATGACTGCCATTAACTGCAGCACTAAATTCAGGGCCCTGTATATAAGCATTCTCTAAGGGATGAAATGCTTTCCTTTAACCTTCAACCATAAGAGCACTGTCAGTTAAACTAGTTAAAACTATGAAAGTACAGTAAATAGTTCAGATATTGAATTTGTATTTTATCCCAGTTGATAGAAAGTTCCTCTTATATTTTGAAAATACCGTACTTGTATTTACTTGTATTTGTGACCTCATACATATTGTAGAGAAAACAGGGAGGGGAATTTAAGTTTTTTTTCATTCCCATCAAATGCTCATTTGTATTTGCATTTTTTTATAATTTTCTTAATTATAAATTAACCGTTTCCCGTTCTTCCATAAAGGTAACATTGAATACAGCTGTCCAGCATCGAATGAGTGTGAGATCACCAAGAGGCGCAGAAAGGCTTGTCAAGCATGCCGCTTCACCAAGTGCCTCAAAGTGGGCATGCTGAAAGAGGGTGAGTGTTCTTGGTCTGCAGAAGCAGAGCCACTCTCTGATAATATGTCCTAAGGGCCTTTTTAAATGTGTGATATGTTTATTCTGTGTTTTCCCAATGCAGGAGTTCGTCTTGACAGGGTCAGAGGTGGAAGGCAGAAGTACAAAAGACGCCCAGAAGTGGAGAATGCAACATACCAGAGTGCCCCTCTACCTCTGACGAAGGAGAGTGAAAAAGGTGTTGTCAACACTCCTGTCTTGTCATTAGAGTTTTGTTCTACAACAGGCAGCCTTGTTTAATACAATTTGTATTGTAAATAACTGCTTTTATTAACTGTCCTTTGACTGTGTGCTGGCCCGCTACACGTAGTTTCCAACAGAAGCAATGTCCAGGCAATTAACAACACAGTAATCACAGACAATCTCATCTAAGCTTGGCGTAATTGGCAACACTTCAGTTGGGATGTTCCTCCGGTGTTCTTCAGATTCAGAAAGACAAAGAGAGTCCATCTGTTCTTAGTCCAACCTTTTTTTATTCCTCTGTGCTGGCGACAGCTTTGGCTCGAGGCATTATGTTTTGGCTTGTCCGTCCATCCGTCACCGTTCTGTGAACGCAATAGATCAGGAGCACCTGCAGGGAATGTCTTCAAGTCTGGCACAAACTTCCACTTGGACTCGAGAATAAACTGATTGGATCTTGGGGGGGGTCAAAGGTCGAAGGCACCGTGACCTCACGTCTGTCCCATTCTCATGAATGCGATATCTCAGGAACGCCTGGAGGGAATTTCTCCAAATTTTGCACAAATGTCCGCTTGGACTCAAGGGTGAACTGATTTGATTTGAGGTCAAAGGTCAAAGACACTGTGACCTCCCTTTTGTCCTATTCTTGTGAACACAATTATCTAAAAAAAAAAACGCCTTGAGGGAACTTCTTCCAATTTGTCACTAATTTGCACTTGAAGGTCAAGGATGAATTTATTAGAACTTGGTGGTCAAAGGAAACTTTGACCTTTTTAAAAAAGAAAAGAAATAAAAAGCTAATTATTACAATTGAACACAAATTACGAAGTGATGACATTTTGGACAGATATAGATGTAAACTGAAACCATTTGGTTGGCGGCGGCATTCAACTACAAGGCAGTAATTCTAGTTGTTTTTTTAACTTGAGGGGTCAGAGTGTTCCTCCCAAAAATCTGAGACATGCAGGGTGAAATGCGAGGTGCCCAGAGCATACAAGCAACACATGAAACACTGAGAAGATGGCGCCCTCTACTGTCAAAAAAGTGGTTCAGGGTTTTTAGGTTTTGGTAAACTAACTTCACACACATCATATATAGTGCTGTATATAGTATAGTAAATACTAGTGCAGCTTTGGTGTATCTGTATGTCTATCATCGTACACTGCACTTTTTTAATCTGTACATCATATTAATCCCTTGTTTTGTGTCTATTTTGGGACATAGGTTCCTCCAACATCATCGTGTCCCACCTTTTAGTGGCAGAGCCAGAGAAGTTATTTGCCATGCCAGACCCTCTGCAGCCAGACACCGCCCAGCGCACACTCACCACCCTTTGTGACCTTGCTGACCGGGAGCTGGTTGTCATCATTGGCTGGGCCAAACACATTCCCGGTAAGAGACACTCAGAGTGTAAAACAGGGGAGGAGGAGAGCATGGCAGCAGAAGTTGAGATGTATTCTCGCCAGGCAGAAATATGCTTTTTTGTTAAAATAGTTTTTATTGGTGAAAAAAAATAAACACACTGCTGGTTTGACAGGACAGGACCTTCCATTTTCCCAACCCCTGCACAACTGCAACAACATGCATTACAGAAGAGAGATAAGAAAGAAATAATAAATATATTTATAGAAAAGAAAAGAAATAGATAATACAATTGAATTTAAAAAAAAAATTGCTGCTTTAACTAGTTTATATTTAGCCATGGGGTTAAATGTATTTATATTAATCAGGGGCCTCCCACAAGCCGATGATATGGCGTTAAAGCTTAAGCAGTCAGGAGGGAGGGAGAACAGACAAGCCATTAAAATAGTAGACAAAGGGTTGCCGCTTCTTCAGAAAGCGTTCAGGAGACCCTCTTTGAACTTGATCTTTTCTAAATGCAGAATTCTGGATTTCTCCACTGGCACCCAAAAAATGTTCGATATCGACTGAAAACTGTTAATCAACAACGTCAAGAATGCATCAAAGATAAAAGACCAAAACAATCTGAGCTTTGGGAAGGACCAGCTAGATTTAGATTTGTTGTCGCTGTTCATAGACATGGTTTTTATATAAATTTCAGTTATAAGCCCCCTCTGAGTCGGAGATAGCCTAATAGCTTGAAAAGGACCTCCCATAGGGATTCTTGAGGCCTTAGAAAGGAATCAAACTTTGTATATCTAATGTGACGGACCTGAAGATAGCAGACGTTTAAGATATGATGAGTCAGAGCTAGAAGAATTATCATCACAAATTATAATCCTGACTTTTATAACGGGCCAGTTTGGACCCAATTCTGAAGGCTGAACAGCCCAAATGATGGGGACAACAAAACAAATGGGTAAAACAAAATGTCTGCTGACAGTGATGAACCGATGCTGTGCTTGACTGCATTACAAGCTAGAGTTGGTTCACCAGCCGCCTAAAGCATGCAGCCTATTATCTGGCTGCTATGAAGACATGGGACCCGTGCTTCCTGTGTCAGAATTTGAACATATTGCCAGTCATTTAAATTCCCCCCTCTCTCTCTCTCTCTCTCTCTCTCTCTCTCTCTCTGTCTATTCCTCTGCAGGCTTCCTGTCGCTGTCCCTTGCAGACCAGATGTCCGTGCTGCAGTCAGTGTGGCTGGAGGTGCTGGTGCTGGGCGTAG
Source organism: Cottus gobio (assembly GCA_023566465.1). Classification (NCBI taxonomy): domain Eukaryota; kingdom Metazoa; phylum Chordata; class Actinopteri; order Perciformes; family Cottidae; genus Cottus; species Cottus gobio. The sequence goes on along the minus strand of CM042229.1, from coordinate 14,924,790 downwards.
CGTATCGCTCACTCAGCTGCGAGGACGAGGTGGTGTTCGCAGAGGATTTTGTCCTTGATGAGGAGATGTCACGTGTTGCTGGACTGACGGAGCTAAACGCCGCAATAAGTCAACTTGCTCGCCGCTTCCGGGCACTAAACGTGGACCGGGAGGAATTTGTCATGCTTAAAGCCATCGCACTCACTAACTCAGGTACTTACACTTGTGTAGTTGAACAGGCATGCAGTCAAATAGATTGTCCTCAATATTCTGGCAAAGCAGCATCAACTTGCATCTCATAGAACTAGTATCAATCTAAGGAGTATAGGACAATGAATTATGCTGTTGGTTTTCATATCACTTGTCATGAGACCAAACTGAAACTACCTAAAAGGGTTTTCTAGTTGTATTTTTGATCATATAACCTGCTGCCTTTTTGTAATGGAGGCACCTTGCCTGAAATTAAGAGTAACTGAAATTATTGCATTTTTCTGAAAAATAATTTTAGACTTATGAAGGCTCAGTGCTCACCACCTCAGCCAACACACTTCTTGGGAAACCTCGCAAGTGGAATAATAATAGCGTGTATCGAAAAAAACTGCACTCGGTTTTCAGTTTATTAGGTAGTTTATAGCTAAATCTAATTATCGCCACCAAGGATTTAATGTTCATCTTTTGTTGGAACTGTTTAAACTTTATGATAATTTTGGAGGCTGCCATTTGTGGTGCTGCTGAATTGTATTGTGTTACACAGAGAAGTGTTTCTAATACTCAGTATTCCCACATATAATCTCAGCAAAACGCAATGCAGTACAACAGCAATAGAAACCGCAGCCATCAAAATGAACAAAAGGTTTAATTAACACCTCTTAATTAAAACAGTAGATTAGCAGGAAGGGGTGAGGACGATGTCCGTTCCGATTTTTAGCTTGATGGGGTTATGCGCATGTCAGCAGCCAAAGGCCCATGACAACATGAGAGAACTCTCACACAGCCAGTGGCAGTGCAGTGAATTATTATTTATTTATTTTCCAGTTCTTAGGCAATGGCTGCTGCAAAATAAAAAAAAAGCCTTCTAGTATGTACAGTTGTGCCATTGCAGAAACATACCGGATAGAGTAGAAGATTGTGTAATAGATGTTGCACGGTCATAAGTTTCACCTTTATGTAGCTTTCCCCTTAAAGATTGACTCAAGATTACTGTCAACAGAAGATCTTGTAGCATGCCCTGCTTGCACCACACATGCACTGTTTGTGTTATAAATAAAGGCGGCCATTAGTCTCTTTCTTTCTGTGGCAAAAGCTGAGAGAATGTAAACACCCTACTCAACGTCTTACCATGTGCCCCCTGCTGTTCTTTTAGACTCTGTTTACATCGAGGACATGGAGGCTGTGCAGAAGCTGCGGGACCTCCTCCACCAGGCCCTGCTGGAGCTGGAATGTCAGCGGCACCCAGACGAGTCCCAGCGGGCAGGACGCCTCCTTTTAACGTTGCCTCTCCTCCGACAGACTGCTGGTCGTGCTCTTACCACCTTCTACAGCATCAAGACACGCGGTGGTGTCCCCATGCACAAACTATTCCTGGAGATGCTGGAAGCCATGATGGACTCTCCCTAGAGCAGAAAGCCGCAGTGAATAGGATGCAGAGAAAGACCCAATGGAGATCTAGTCTTCAAGAGTGGATGAGTGGTTTATGAGAAATGAAAGATTTTATTAGAGAATTCATAATGGGGAAAATGGTCAATTCCCCCCTTTTTCCATAGGCTATACACGAAGAAAGGAACATAATATGAGAAAATAAAAAGCTCATGCATTCATGTCCCCAAGCGGGAAGTGGTTATTTGCAGTAAGACTTCGGTAAAAGGCTCGAAGAGGGATAACATTGAACACGAATGCCAGAATACTTCTCAGTTTCAACCATTTTCCTGGTGAGTTCCATCACAGCATTGATGTGCAGTTGCATAACCTCTGAAGAACAACATTTAGGTACCCAAGAACAGACTGACAACGTGTGGCTTTTGAACTTTTTAAAACAACACCTACTCACGAAAGTCATAAAAACGTACCAGGCGAAAAAAGACAGATTAACACGCACATGGAGTGCTTGTATTTACTATAGTTTAGTGTGCCGCTGTCGTCAGCAAAATTCATAGGAACTACTTGCAATATGTTAAAAGCAATATAACGACTTGATTGTTGTCTGTCACATTTGAAATGTGGATAAAAGGGTCAAGACATCTAGTTGTGTATGTGTGTATATCCGTAGTTCTCCACTCTCAGGACCCCAAGTGCTGATTTATGAAATTATCGCTGCTAGTAGAGAGGAAGGGGTTTGGGTCTGGGATGCCAGGCGAGTAGATTTAAAACCCTAGCAAAAGAAAAAAAACTAAAAAACATCAGCACTTTTGGGGTTAAACATCGGAGTTGGGAACCACTGATGTACCTAGTAGGTGCAGGATTCTTTATAAAAGGTTGTGCAGTTGATTTGTAGTCCAGGAGAAGTGCATATGAAGACTGTAGGAAGGTAATATATTCAGTGTTGTAAGGAAAAGAAACTGGTTTCCATGCAGGCGAGCGTGTGCGTCGGTGTGCAGTCTAAACCACTGAGCTGAGATCAGGGAAGAACGCAACTCTTTGACAATAAAGAGCAGCAATGACGGTGGTCAGAAAAGAAATGCATATGCCTCATCTGCTTTTGTTTATACTGTCCTCCACCACTAGATCTAACCACTGTTTTTGACTCCTGCAGCCAAAAATAATAGTCTGACCTATTTGATTTGTAACACTAATCCATATTGATTGATAGGCGATGGTGAGATTTCGCTGCATTTTCCGCAGTCGTGAGGAGCGTTGTTGCATAAAAGATCTCAACTGTTTCAATGAGAGATCCCTCCTTTGTATATGTACATCTGTTGAACTCAAAACTTGCAAGTGTCCGCCATGGGCTCAGGACTACAAGAAATGCAAAATATGCAACATCTTCCTTTTGGATGTTGAAACCTTGTCTGAAAACATTCTGAAAGTTTAGCAGGTTCAACAACTAGAAATGATCATCATAGTAAGCTTCACATGCAATGCAAGGCTGCAGCATCTGATGTCAAAGTCAGACCGAATGTTTAGTGGCCGAAGAGCCGTTAAAACGTTCAGCCATGTACAGTTCCATTTAAATAAACAGAAACATGCAATTTATAGTGGAAGATAATAAAGCCAGCAAATGTGATACAAATTCCCCATTTCAATTATATTTGTGCAGCTTACAGTGCTCGGAAATTTGTAAAGACTTGAAACTTGTTTTTTTCATATATTTTCCTTTCTAGGATTCAAGGGTATTTCATTTACATTGTGACACTGTTGTGGGTTTGGTATTGAAATTAAGCTTTCCATTCAGGATAATATAAATACAATTCTTTTTTTTTATGTAAGTGGTTGTGTATTTTTCTGAATCTGATTGTCATTTTAGGGATCAATTGACCTGGCTCTATAGACTTAGTGGCACGGTGAGCCTACAGAGGGCTACCTCAGGAGGCAGAGCAAGCCAGACGGCCAAACAACTGTGGAGACAAATTATTGATCTTTTAATTTGTTAACTTAAATTCGAGCATTGGGTTCATTGAATGTCTTTGCAGTTGTGAAAACACCCAAGATCATTAATTTCTCTTTTTTCATATCGTATACGGCTCATTACTCGTGCTTTACAGCTTACATGTTCCGGTTTTCTAGCAAGCGAATAAATATCGACCCCTGGGTCGAAGTAGAGCTGTTAACATTTCTTCATATGGACTTGACCATTTATACAATGAAGGCTTTTCCATTAGTGTACAAATATGTTTTAGGTACGGGGTGTTTCGGGGGGAGGCAGGGTCATTTGCAGTGTCATTGTTGAAATGATACAGTCATTTGTAGTTTTAATAAATATGTGCGCATTAATATAAATGAGCAATACAATAAATTACCAAACCTCACATTTCCTTGTATAGCCACAGTGTACATGTAACAATGCCAGTTATAATGAAGAATAGCTACTAAACGTTATATTATTTAGAAGTTCAAATCAATGTTTGTATTTTGAAAGACTATTTAAATGATTAAATTCTATTTTTTACTCAATTTACTGTCGTTTGTTGACACTGCTTTGTTTTTCGCGTGTGATATTGGCTGTGAATTTCCGTGTGTAGACTTTTTTTCTTTTTTTTCATTTAGATAAAAACTGTTTGATGTCCTTGTCTAAACATGTCCACATAAAAATCACTGTGAAAAAAGTGAGATCATCCACTGTCTGACGCAACGGGGAGTGGATTATTGTAGGTGCATTGTGTTGTGTAATAAATGGACACACCACCACCACATATCATTGGTCTCATCTCTCCCTGTGTATATGGATGTGTGTTTGTGTGTATTAGATGGGGCCCGGTCATGGGGGCGGTGTGATGAAGACTACTGTTGAAACTGTCAACTTCATGATTTGATGAATTTTGACCATTTTGGACGCACTCTAAACTGATGACGGGGACAGTCTTAATAAAGGTTGGGCCCTAATCGCTGGGCAGACTGCAGATGCAGTTCCTGAGCATGACAAATGAACCCTCAACAATTAAACAACCCACGATTGGTAGTAGTCGATTCCATTCTTGAACATACTGCCATCTGGAAACAGTTTTGCCTTCATGTGTTTGTGTATTTGCTTTTGCACCTGTTGACTGCGAAGTCGGTTTTGTGAAACCACATTGGAAGCTTTAACCTTCAGCTTAACCGGTCAAGTTTGCCTGTGTAGGAGGGCCACGGTGTGCCTGAGCTAAAGTATTGCAAAGGCTCAGAAGTTACTTTTTACATAAATAAAAAAAAAAACATGATACTCCTATGCTCATATGATATGATGCAGGACCACATTGCTAATCTACCTAGTAGTAAACAAAGTACCTTAAATGGGCTCCAATTTAACAAACTACAACATTAAAATGTGGTTGTGCTCTTTCTTAAGCACCATTTTAAGTTCAGACTTTTACTCATAATGAATTATTTTTATATCATGATATTTCTACTTGTTATTAGTTAATTACTAATTAATTTAAGTATCTTCCACTTCCACAGCTGCACATTTATCAATCAGTCTAACACCTACTACATGACGCATGTGGCTTCTTGATAGCAGATGGCGCAGATAAGTAAAGATTTAGCAGGCCCAAATCTGGAAGCTAGCGTAAGTCCAAGCAGCCAAACCCAGAGTGGGGCGCTCGTGTAGGTAACAGGGAGGTAGTTAAGTCAGACTGACAGCCGGCCGGAAGTGTGGTCCGTGAGCATAACCGCAGCAGAGGACACAGTGCGTGGCAATCTGCGGAACCCAGCTACCGCGGGACACTCACGCTAGCTGCTTAAATAGCGAGCCGCAATGCTTTCCATCACAAGCACCATCGTCAAACACACCCGTGTCATCCAGCGCGTGAGGCTGCTACACACTTCTCCTGCTGCCAAGATGCCGATTCAGGTGAGAGTCGAGCGTGCGGCGAGCTAACGACAGCCGCGTGCGCTTCGCTCAAAGAGAGAGAGTAGTCGTTTTATTTCACTGAGAATTAACGAAACCACACGACACCCCACAGGCAGATGCGTCGCCTTTTGCCCCCCGTAGCTCACCAAGCTAGCATGTCCTCCTGAAGCCCGACCCCATGACGGGCACCGGCCAGGAGCGCTACAATGCGTTTGTTTTCTCCCTCCGACCGTTCCCGTCCTCTCGGTAGCTGCCGGGGACTTGAACGCAGCATTATGCAAACTATCAATGATTAACATCCAGCGGTAGTCTGGCTGGTCCATCGCCTTTTAGACAGGATGTTAGTCAGTCGATAACCTATACGGACCTGCGTAGTTCACATTAACAGGAACTCTTGTTGCGTTAGTTTATTATATTAGCGTCAGTAAGATTCTGTGAAAGCATACACGTCACGTATTAGTATTCCCCAAGTTGTTGAATATAATTTACAGCTATAGATAGGGTGCCTGCACTTCACAGCTGCAAATATTGTGACCTTGCGAATATTGTGTTAATGCAATATCTTCAAGGTGCATCGTTAAAGTTATATAAAATCAATTAGCTATTGTTGCAAACTGTGTGTGATAAAGTGTCAATGTTAAGTATTCAATTTATTTTATTCAAGTGTTCGTCCATTTTAACGAAACACGCGTCTTTATTTTTGGTGATTTGTCGCCCTCCAGTGGCAGCAGCGTGCGTCTAATTACAATTTTATCCTGTTTAGATGATTTACTCATCAGTCAATCAACCACCATGCCAATTTATTTCATTATATTGGTATAATTCTCTATGGTAATTTGATAATGTGAATCTGCTTTCTTACATTGCTGTGTAATCCCCAACAGGTTGGTGAACATCTCCCCGCAGTGGAGGTCCAGGATGGCGAACCAGGAAATAAGGTGGCCATGGATAAGCTCTTCAAGGGGAAGAAGGGAGTCCTCTTCGCTGTACCTGGAGCTTTTACCCCCGGTTGTTCCAAGGTTGAGACCACACTGTCATCTCTTTTTTGTTGTGTACCGTCATCTTTGACGTCCACTGACGTTGCATTTGTCTTGTTGCTTTCAGACTCACCTTCCAGGTTTTGTGCAGCAGGCTGAGGACTTGAAGGGTAAAGGTGTGCAGGAGGTTGTCTGCATTTCTGTCAATGATGCATTTGTCATGGCTGCCTGGGGAAAGGAGCACGGAACAGATGGCAAGGTATGGGATGCCATTTTTGTGCAATGACCAAATGTCCGTGGCTAAGGATAGGGAGGTTGATGACGCAGCACATATCGTTCTGCATTAAATCACATACATTTTATTAAGAATGCTGATCTTACTGTTACTGCAGGTTCGAATGCTGGCTGATCCTACTGGCGCTTTTACAAAGGTAAAACTGTGTGTGACTGTTACTGTGTGTGTGTGTCTGACTGTGTGTGTCTGACTCATCTGTCTCTTTCTCTCTGCCTCTTAGGCAGTTGACCTGCTACTTGACAGTGATCAGATTGTGCAGGCACTTGGGAACAAGCGATCCAAGAGGTATTGATGATTTTTGCCAATTTCAGTATGAGATTAATTTAAAAAAATATATATATAATGTAATTCTAGCCAAAATAAACATGCCATTTTCAGAAAGCACTCCCTATTTACTGTCATAGTGCACAGTATTGACTGTCCACAATTTTATTTGATTGTCTAAATTTGGAAATTCACATATACATATTTAAACTAATTCTGAAATGGCGCATGTGAGACTTATTGAACCAGAAGCCAATAATGACATTACAACAATAATTCTAGAATGATACTGAAAAAAGGTCTTTAAGGTTGGTGCATTGTCGTCAGTGTCTGGCTTTTACTGGTACATTTGAAGTCCATGGCTACAAATCATTGTGTACTTCATCCTGCGTTTCAGATATGCTATGTTGGTGGAAGATGGAGTCGTGAAGAAGATCAATGTGGAGCCTGACGGCACTGGGTTGACCTGCAGCCTGGCTTCCAATGTTCTGGCTGATCTGTAGGCTTATTTAGACCTTATTCAACCAAACTGCAAACACAGAGTCACTGTAAAAATTGCACTAACAAAGCCCAGTACCACCCTGTTTAAGCCCTCTCCTTTTCCTAAAGACTGATGCAAAAGTCACAAGACAGAACTTCCCAGTTCTGTCAAAAACAGAACTGGGAAGTTATTAATGTGCACAACAATGACATGAATGGCGATCCAAAAGAATGGCGTTCCTCTTCTGTATGCCGATACCTGTGAGTAAATAAAATTAACCCTGAGAGCAATAATCACGTTTTTCTTCTATTGTTCACAGTGCGTGTGAAATATCCCACTACTTGTGACGAACGAGGATGATTCAAGGAATTTGACTCTGTTTTTTTTCCAGACCAGAACATTGTATGAACAATATTTATTTGACAGAGTTTAATCCATCCTACACACCCATATTTGTTTAATCCAACTGCTATTGATACAAATTATGCATCACCTATGCAACATAAAAAGGACTTGCGATGGCACCACACATACTAAAATGCACTTTGACTCATTTTCAAAATTTGAAGCATCTAACTGTAGAAAGATTCACACTCATATTTTATGTCTGGTTTGTTGTATTTTTAAAAATAATTTAGACTTGTATTAATCTGAATGTCATTGATTTACATGGATTCTTGATCTGTCTGTGGATGGGGAAAGGTATATAAAGAGTAACGCACTTATAAGTCTTAGAATCTTTTTACATTTTCATCTTGTGTATGTATTGATCCCATGACAGAGATATTGAGACTGATAAATGGATAAAGTAGGTTATTGAGCAGTAGGTAGCTACTGTAATTATATAATGATATCTTCAACGTTCTTTTAATGACCTTTGCCGGTAACAAAGCTGGATTTATGGTAATCTACTTGTACTTTTAGTTGAAGCTGCTGCCTTGTTGAGAAGTGACTGTTCAAAACACGGATGAAATGCTTATCCTGTAAATCAACGATCAGGGAAACGAAACTTATTTTTTACGTCACCTGATGACGTAAGGACGCAAGAAGCGGACGCATTGCATTGTGGTTACCGATGCCTGACGGAAAAAGAAACCACACAACTCTCCAGCCAACTACGTTAATATTGAGCCAGGACGGGGACATAATTGGTAAGTTAATAATACTCATCCACAATACACGTTGTTGTTGGCCGAACCATGCCATAAACAAAACGTAGCGCCGTACGACAACAGTTAAGAGTTATTATCAATGGCTACTGTTAGATGTATTTGAAGGCGCTTAAATTGTGAGCTAACTACGCTACTCTCGCTCCACAGTGCTTACTCAATCGACATCGTTTTAGTGAGAATTATCACGTTTAAAATAATACAGAGAACACCCCTAGGTAACGAGCTGTTGTGCTTCGTGGGGACAAACGATAAGGCAGTCTGAATCCAGTTAACGTTAGCTAGTTGTGCTACAGTTGTTAGCACTGAAATGCAATGCGCGCGTAAATCAACAGTGGGCGACCCCTGGCCCGCTTTGTTGCTTTCACTATGAATGTAAACTAATGCATGTTTATCCAGCGTGGTAGGTTATGTGTGAATGCTCCAAATAATGGCGGGGTAAAAAGCCTAAGAAAAGATGAAGGGGATGAAGTACTTTATGGCCTTGATTTATCTCTGAAGCTATTTTTGACATTCTATCCTCTTTTGTGTTCCAATTAAGTAGTTGGTGATCTTTGACCGCCCACACAGCAGCCATGTCGTCGACATCCCAAAAACATAAAGATTTTGTGGCCGAGCCCATGGGTGAGAAGCCTGTGATGGCTCTTGCAGGCATCGGAGAGGTCCTTGGCCAAAGACTGGAGGAGAAGGGTTTTGATAAGGTAATGGAGATTTAATTTCTTTGCCTGTTTTTATGTAAAATATTTCCCACAAATGAAATGCACTGTCTAAAAATGGGGATTATCCTTGCAGCAATAGTAGTAACTGTATTTAATATAAATTAGCCCTTCTCTATCAAAGTAACACGGAAATTCAAGGTTGTGTAATGTTGTAAATTTAAGTCACATAAAATCGTTTTGTAAAAGCAGCTGTTTTTGAGCATGAACCAGTATGGTTGTGTTAACACTGTAGCCAGTGTATCATTCTTGCAAGAGGTTGTAATCAAATCAAGCGTAACTTGACTAACAAGCTATTCAGCGTTCTTTTGAGTTACTCAGACATGGCATTCATGGGCAAATGTAGCTTAATCCTAAAGTAAACACGGAAAATAATGGATCTTGCACCAAATTCTAAAAGGTGGGGTTATTTTTTTTTGCTGTTATCCAGCAGGCTACTGTGTGTGTGTGTGTGTGTGTGTGTGTGTTCTATTCTCTTCTCATTGTACTGTAAGGTGTGTCAAACCATCCCATTTCTACATAACGATCATCTATTCTCCTCAACAATGTGGGAAATCCTTTCTTGATCCGATTTTCTGTTGTGTGTTCATCTCTTCCTTCACAGGCATATGTCGTCCTCGGGCAGTTTCTAGTGCTAAAGAAAGACGAGGAGCTTTTCCGGGATTGGCTGAAGGACACTTGCAAGGCAAATGTCAAACAACAAGGTGACTGCTTTGGCTGCCTTAAAGAATGGTGTGATGCCTTCTTATAAAGCATTCAGCCGTTGTTTTCTACTTCTGAAGTCCAAGCTGTACATTACCTCTTCAGTGATCTTGATTCAATTCAGCTACGCCTTATATGTGAACTGACACTCTTCAAGCACCTGAGGTTCTTCTACTTAAAGGGACTTCTACTTAAAGTTGTCAATGTATTTATGAAATCCTTTGACACCACGCTAAACATATTTCACACATGCCCTTCTCACGGTCTCTGTGTAGTAGGTCTAGACTAATACTTGCCAACTATCTTCAAATTGACATTGTTTTAAAGTTGGGTGGAGAATCACAAAATGTGTCGTCTACTCTCTCTCAGTAGCCCTTCCTATGGTAGTCATTTAAACTTGTTTTCATAAAAGCACGGGCGTAGCTAATAACAATATAGATCGTTCCAGTCTACTTATGTCCACCAGTAAGTCATACCACTGTGCCACAGGGACACTAAATGTAAAGCAGGCTTCAGAGGCGCTTCGGGATGAAACGGTCCAGTTTGCATTTTTTGGGAAAAGGCAGCTCACATGCATAATGTTCAATTTGTCCAAGATCATTGAAATGCTGCATGCATTTCTATTAAAGGTTGAATTTTAAATGTATAGTTCATCCATTGTTGGTCATGTAGGGATTCTCATTTCTTAAGCTGAAAACGGCTACTTTGTTCTATATTTAAACCAACAGTTCTGCACACACTTCTGTTTCTGTGTAAAGTGGTGATTTACCAGTACAATCCAGGCCATTGTTTGTACCCACCTTCAACCCATGGCCTTCTGTCCCTGTTTGCCTGTTTTTAAAACCATTGTAGGGTTAATAAAAGCTGTTTGTTTTTCAACTTATTTAGTCCAACACAGTTTACATCACAAACAATGTTTCAAGGATTTCTTGAAGGGGTGGATTGTCTGTTTGAAGGGTCTTGCAGACGATCTGACTGTTTTATGAGTCACTCATCAAAGACATCAACCTTTTTTTAAATTTCATCAAAAAAGCTTTTAACTTTTGATCTTGCAAAGAAGTGGCATGGCCAGACCCCCTCAAAGGTCTGTTTAAAGCTTGTTTGAACCTAATGGAAAAGTATATAAATAAAGATGGAAATGCAACCAACTCAAATGCTGTCAAAAACGTCTCAGTCTGTTGCTGGTGAGCGAGCTGGAGTAAATGTCTCCTGGATAAGATGGAGGATACCGCTAAAGCATCCTGTACCTGCAGGATAAACATAAGGCAGGGATGCAGTAAATCAATCAGCACCCGATTTGTCCATTAACAATTCTGATTCTGCAAAGAGTGAGGCAAATCCACCCAATCTATTGCTTGTCTTTGCCTTTTACTGACTTTTAAATAAAAAGGCAATTCACTGGTCTCATGTTCCAGTCTCTTTAAGTGATATGTATGAGTAGTATGTATTTTGTAATGCCAACAAGCCTGATTTAGGTCAGGTCTTCATAAGTGAGCGGGACATCATTGTTGACTGCTTCTATACATAAGATTAACTTAACGCATGCCGGTATAAAAGTTTAATTTAGACTGCTGTAGTGCATGTCCAGGCTGTGTCACTTAATCTTCCACACACCACCAGCTGTTAGAGGTTTGTGTAGCTGCTTTCTTGTTGACCTCTGGCTGATGTGTTTTGTTTTTAACTGTGAAAACTCTTTGGTTTTTATATTGCTCTTATCATTAAGCATATATAAAATACAAGCACCTGATTTGGAAACATGTTTTATTGTCATGTCCATTTTAAATCATTACATTTTTATCAAATAAAATATCAAATGAGAGAAAATCTTTGATAACAGAATGTTTTATTTCAATACATGATGTTCTATGATCTCTCTTTCGCCAACACTAAATGTGATATTGACAGTACATTGGGTCATTGTTTTTAAACGGTCCAGAGCAGAGGTTCCCAAACGTTTTATCATGTCGAGGATGCCATGGAGCTTGTGAGGGGAGATGTCCGAGGGAACTCCAAATAAGAACTTTTTTTATTTATTTTTTGCCTGTTCTGTGGATGGAGAAATAACCTCAGAGAAAGTGACACGTTTTAATTCAAATGGGGAATCTCCAAGTCCTTCCCATGAGACGTTAGACTGAAGGACCCCTCTGGAGAACCTCAGACTTGATCGCTTAAAACGATGACTTAAGCCATTCTTGAAAATACATTTTAACTGCTTTATTTATTCTTTGCCTCAAATATATATATGAAATTGTTTCTGTCAATCAAATATCTGACTTCGCTTTAATGGCGTGGAATGCTGTGGGGGGTTCTGTGCTATTGTACTATAAAATCTTGAATTGATTGATCTGTTGCTTACCTTTCAACTATGCACACATCCACGCTACGGCAACAGCATAGAAATGAGCAAAATGCTAAAATCTTGGTAAAACCTTGAAATCGATTGAATCGGATGCTTGTACTCCAGTCAGAAACAGCTTTTGTTCTAAACCGCCCACAACGGGAAAGTGGATGAGGAATACAAAATATATTAACAGACGGGACGTAGCTCTAAATTATCTAAATGATTGAGAGAGAACGAAGACCTCTACCTGTGAGTAAAGCACGTCTAATCTGGAGAAGAGTGGTACTACCTCCATCTAAGTAATCACCACACAGGAAGTACTTCATTACCTAACATAGGCTTGTCTTTTCTTTTTTCTTTTTGTCCTCACTTGCCAGATCTCAAATATATGGACACTTTTTTTTTATGAGGACAACTGACCCCCCCTGACTTCTCAGAGCAGCATGTGAGACGTGTAGCACCACAATCCAAAGACCTAATGTGGGAATTTAGCCTCCCAGTTAAAAGAGTAAAATGCTGCAGAATTCATACTGGTCTGTTCCTGGGACCAGCGGGGCCCAATACGACACTTGATGCCCGCACGATTTTCCTTTTGGCAGTTACCTGTAATATAAATGAGCATGAAATGTGGTTCCAAACAGACGATAGCAGTTTCTTAAATTCATTTTCCTAAGTCTTCATAATGATAACTGACTCTTTACTGATTGCTTTCAGGTTTAGTTTCAAGTTATTTTTTCTTCCCCTCTCACATTGAGAACGACGTCAGCGGTTAAGAATTTAGTTTGAGACATTTTGTCGTTGATTTTGTATACTGTATATCTGCAGCTTTTATGCAAGGTTACTATAGTACATTGACGTCTTATTCAGATCAGAAGTACATGTACACACTGTACATACATGTACACACTGTACAGTTGTACCGTGAATCACAACAATCCCTGATTGGTCTCAAAGAAGAGCGCAGAAGAATTTCTTCTCCCTGAAAGGGTTCTCTGAGGTGGGCACGGGGGTGATGAGTGGGTCGTCACAGGAGTGGGAGTCGCAGTATGCCATCAGATCGGCGGCTGCCTTTGATACCTAGAGATGAGGATGCTGAGATTTAGGGCGGTTCAAGATCATGGGTACATTCCATATCCTCTGTTTTACCGTGAATTCATTATTCCCTCAAGATCTGGATTCACATGGCGCGAGAAATTAAAGTTGGTTGTCTTTGTCTGCTGAAGTATATCTAGAATATATACAATGTTGTTTTTTTACCTTCTGCTCTGTTCATTTAACTGCAGTTGTTTCAGGGTCCTACAGATTCAGCAGAGTTTATAAGACCGATATGTTTTAAAACCCTCATGAAGCTCAGTGGTGTGTTGTCTTGCAGATCTACTAATGGTGGGTGTATTCTCACAGTTTTCATTTTTTTTGTCTGAGATCTCATAGTAATGACACCATTTACAACCCCTCTTCGTCTTGGCTTTTGAGCCTTGGCCTGAATGTTTTTGTGTCTTTTGTTTTGACAGCTCAGATTTGGCTAATGAGGATTAAACAAACCTGAAATTTATATTATTTAATGCTTCTCTACCAAAGTTGCAAGAAGTTGAGTATGTTCCTGGATGTATAAAAGGCATCTGTTATGAGTGAGTGATTAATTTGAATGAAACCGGATGTTTGTTGTGACAAAGGTATCACAGTACAGCAGTGAACACAGGAGTAATCGAGCATGAGCACAACAATAGGCAGGGAAACAATACAGAATCAATACAGTTTGAATGATGAAACCTGTCTCTAAAACATGATATTATTAGTGTTTTATATAAAAAATTATATATATATATTCAGTATTTTCTAGCGAACGTGGCCGAAGCCGATAACATTTGGACATCTCGGATGGAAAGCATTGACTCTGAAGGTTAATGGTGATTTCCTTCCTTCTTTGACATCAATATCAAAATGTTTCATTACTGTCCAGTCATAACTAATTGGATTTGAGGCTTTATGTGAACAAACGGAAAACAGACTTTGTCTCTTTTTAACATGAGGGCAGGTAGAGTTCGTGCAGCACTATCAATCCTGGTAGTATTATTCTAATTTAAGATTTGTGTGGACAAGTACTTGACTTGCTGTAACATAGAGCGGTTAAGATTTCATTGTTGGGTACCAGAAATATCTGGACTTGTATTGAGAGAGCAGGATCTTTTATTTTATTTTTTAGCTTTTCATGAATTCCAATTAAGATCGAGTGTGTTAATTAATCCACTGTGTTGTTATTTTTACTCGTCAATTGCCTCCATTCCCCCCCCGTCTCATTTGTTGAAGTGCATTGCACTTTTTAATTTTCACATCTGAATCTGAGGCTTTTCTTACCTTTATCCTGCAAAAACTAGCTTCTATCTTCAGCTGCTCCACCAGCTTCCTGGCTTGGCCGACACTCATGGCGCTGTTCACTGGGGTGTCTCCTTTCATCCTGGCCAACAGAAGCACAGCAGCATGTCGGCTTCAAATACCTTCTGTAAACCTTTGCATTTGTTTAATGAAATTATTCCCCTGTGGCCCTGCTTCTCCTGGAACGAGTGAGCCATATATCCCAGAAACACAATACTAAATGTATTGCTAAATAGATACAATTGTATAAATTATGTTGCAATAAGTTATGGTTGACACTATTATTTCATATTCACACACCGACGGTTATTGATTGCAAAGTTAGCTTCACAATATGAGTGTAGGTGGTTGATAAAATGAACTACTGTATGTGTGAACTAAGAGTTTTAAGACAAATACAATGTACAGTATTATGTCATATGATTAAAGCTATACTCAACAATTATAATATTCATTGCTTATCAATATATTTTGGTAACCTTGGCTGCAGAGCAAGCAAGATAACATGAAACAAGTCAGTCCCCAAAAATGCAGTATAAATATCAGTCAGCATTGTGTCGTAAAATTGGCACATCTGATACATCATGTCATCTGACATTGCAACAAAAGCATATAGTACATTCTAACAAATGCAAAAGAAACATGTTAACTGGGCCAAATGGTCAAATGTATTCCCCAACAGATTATCCCACTACGAGCAAGACTAAGCACAAAAATATCCGATAGAATGAAATAGGCACTGCAGCCATAGACATTTATAAAATGATGAATACATGTGCAAATGATTGAAGAAAAACAGAATGTGTCACAAATGAAAAAGGAGTATGGATTGTCAACATGGGGGAAAAACAGAGCAGCAAAGGAGCGAATCTATTTGAACCATTCTGGACCTTTCTCCATTGTCTGTTTCCTTCCATCTCCATCCACCCCCTTTTCTCCTTACCCGTTTTGTAGTCCTCCTCAGCTGCAATCTTCCCCCCTCTTCTCTTTCTTTTTGTCCTCTCTTTTTCTGCCTCTCTGTGACCCTCTGTAAGCGTACGTTTGGTGGTATCAGTGTAGCCGGACCCCACCCCTCACAGACAGCCTGGATGGTATCCTGCTCTATACAGTTCAGTGCCCTGCAATCCATCCACAATGAGCACTAGAGTTGTGGTGGGTGGATAGGATCCTCCCCCCCACGCCGTCCTCCTCCTCCTCCCTCCCCTGGCAGTAAGTGGTACCTGCCAGGCAGAGGGAGGGGGATACCATTGGTGAGGGTTTTATTATGAGGGTGGATCGTACCATATCTGTGCCTGTCTGGAAATTGGGGCCAACTGATATCTCTCAGGTTTCAATCTGGCAGAGGGAACAGGATGGTCTGTGTGGTGTGTGGTTGTGTTTTTAGTGCTAAAAGATGATATACAGCTCGGGATGTGAACTCAAGTGGCCTGACTCATGTGTGTCTCTGCCTTGTGTGATGCCATCCCTCTCCTCTGTTGCTATGGGGACTGCTGCAGTCTGGTTCAGGGGTTTACATCACTGTCAACATTGTGAAAGTCCTGCTGGCATTTACTGCGTTTGTGTTGGCCTACAGATGAGAAGAATGTTTAATTTATTGAAAGCTTTAATAATACAGAGACAATTCACCGTCTTGGAGGGAAAAGCGGAGTCAGTGTATTCTCGTCAGTGACTCTTATGACGCTCTCAGAGATCCTAGAGAGACAAGAGCTGCGTCAGCATTACGCCACAACAGCGCTGTCTCGTGACGCTATTTGAGTGAATACGAAAGTACACCCTACTTAATGTGACATCTGTTCTACACCGTGGAGATTCAGATTGTATGCGAGCAGAGAGGCGTCGGCAAACCAGCAACTGAAGTCTCGAAAACTGTCAGACGCCATCTTTGCTAGGCTAGCGTTTCCTTCACGGCGCTGTGCTCGTGTGTTTTCGGCGGGGACCTCTCTTTAATTATACTATCTTTGAGAGCGAGGACACAGTTTATCGTTCTTGCGTGTTTGACCTTAGTGCTCGCCGTCGTACAATTGTGGCTTTGTGTAAAGTGGTGGGTTTTATTGAGAGCATTTTATAAACTCCATGCAACTCTAATTGCTTTTTTTTCATTTTGGGGAATTTAACAATCTTATAATGCATATATTAATTGAACTATAATACAATAATTAAAATCACGACGAATCCACTAAACACATGTAAACTAGATAGACCTTTGATTATTATTTTCTCCTGTAGCTGGATGTAGCTGACCATAATACAGTTTACCAGTTCTTATAGGTATCCAGTAATATTATTTAAAGATAAATAAACTCCTGTGAATTACACTAAAATATGTAACAAATGTAATTTATTTATGCAAATGAAAGGACTGTCTTCTAATTAATTGTAATGAATTCATGGCAATGTAAGATGTTAATGAAAATTAACTTTTCCAGCATGATATAAACATTAGAGCGCAAAGAGCTGCGAACTCACGGTCCATGCTCTGCTTCTCAACATGTTCAACATCTTTTTATTGTGTTGAACTAACCAATTTCAAACTTTACTATCTTATTATTGGACTGCAAATTAACTTCATGATGGCAGAGAGAACAGCAGTATATTTGGATTTATAAACTGCAGCTGCAGTTTAAGGACTCCATCTGCTGGATGATGCCGGCAGGTTTGACGGCACAGTCACGACAGGCCTGCTCCTGATGGAGCAGCTGGGAGATGCAGCTCCTTTTGAGCTACATAGTGCAATCTAATTAAGAAAAGTAAAAATGCGCTGGTTTACCGAAACAGCAGACAGTAATACAAGATAGTTCAATTTACAGAACATTTAAGGAAGGTCTTCAAGTACAAAACCCATGATACTCAAGAGGGCCGTACCTTCTTCTGGAGCAAATCTCAAGTGATGAGGTGAAAAGTCTCATTACTTGTATTTGTGGTGAAATGCCTGCTGGTTAGCTTTTATGGTGTTTTGATCAAATCAACTGATAAGCAGGTCGCAAAAAACTAGAAAAAGTGACTTTTTATAAATCAGTTGCAGTTTGATGTTGAGGTAGGCAGTCCTTTGGTAATGGTTCATAACCAAGGAGCTCAAAATGTATCTCCTGTTGTATTTACCTTTATAGTAATATATTTTTAGTAATACATATTGGCATCCCACATCAGTTAAACATACATTAAATTAATTTCAAATGGTATTTAAAACATACGTACATATAACAACATATATGTAATGTTAATTGAATCTGCAACATAAACAAAACCATTAATAATAACAGGAAAAACTTAAGAAACAGAATTAACGAGAACCATCTTGGGTTTGACACAGCTTTTCTTATGGAGCCGTCTTGGTTTTAACATGTTTATTGATTCAGTGCCTTAAGATTGAGGCTTTCATGCAATATTAAGTGATTCATTTTTTTAAATCAAATAATATAGGAATCTATCAATTTGTTATATTTTAACATATGTACAGTAAGCATTTTCAGTCGGTGTACAAACAATTTGATATTGGTTTTAAGAAACTATGATGAAGCTGGAAGCAGATATAAAGTATTTTATTTCAAGTGTTTGTTCATGTATTTCTCAACAACTATATCTCTTCTAATGAACAAACCAGTGTATAATATGATGAATGCTTAATAACAAAATACAACACATCTGTAATCAAGTAGAATGACATGTCAGGAAAGAACATTTTAATTTTAGGTCCACTTAGTTGCTTTTCTGGAGCTTTTAACCACATCTTGAGGTCCTCTTCATGGTAGAGTTTGCTCTGTTGTCAAAGTTAAAAGAGTTGACACAGCTAGAAAAAGGAAGTAAGTGAACCATAAAAAATGTAAATCTCTTCAATTTGGTTATTGATACAATAGTGAAACTTCTTGAGACACATCATTTCAGATGATTATGAATATGTTTTATTAGGCATTTATTTCTTTTTAATACACTGTGAATGCTTCATAAGTGGGTTATGGTTCATAATTAATAGCCATTTAAGAATGTCTTTATTTCTCCATACAACTAGGTTACAGTGTGTTAAAAACCTTGTTTGTTTTATAGACTGCTATATTGTTATGACTTGCTGAGAAGTGAATGCTCTCCATCTGTACATAGTTTCTCACTTTCTAAATGAACTGCCAGCACAGAATAATAATGATGTATCCTGTGGCTGTTTGAATAGCAGCTATCAACTGTCGCTCAGCCTTCAGTATTGGTATTTCTTTCATGCATTCTTCTGCTGAGCATCTTGATCTCCTGCAGCAACACATAGTTTTAAACCCACGTTAATTAATTCAGCAGGAACTGCCAGAGACCAGTTTGAATCCTTATGATTAATTTGTTTTGTCCTGGCACACACTCTGAAAAACAGTGGCAGCAGGTACAAATCAGTACATGACTGCAAGGGCTGTGTCCAAAACCCTCCCCAGATGGTCCACGAGAGCTGCTGTTTCATCTCTGCAGGTTATGGTCTGGTGTAATTAGTGTGGGTGTATGCCATCCAGCAAATAAGTCATTTAATAATATGCTGCCATGATGACACTAATGTCACGGTTAAAAGTGTAAATGGTAAAGCAGGTGAGCGCTGGAACCCGATTTACGATATTGGTACAAGAAAAGTCGACTCCAACTGTCTTTCCAAAATAAGAGTGCAAAGTGCTTTATACATAAATCCAGCAATGTTTTCAGGAAAAGACTTTTGAATTTTGATTATGAACTCTGCTATAAATATCACAATGAATTAACATGTAGTGTATTTCTTTTTACTTAATTAACAATTCTAATTAAGTTGAAGTTAATTACTGCCATGGCACACTGGAGGCTTCAGGTCTGGAGGCCTCAAAGCTGAGAAACAGCCTCACTTCATTTCTCCTTCGCTTGATTAACGCAAATACAAATCTAAACCGTTACATGGTACATTCGACAAATTTTAAGTGACTATAAAGTTTGATTTGTCTCATAAACTAAATGGAGAATGAAACCATGAAGCTCTCTTGTTCTCTACCTGTGTAACAATGTCAGATTATCACTGCCCTCTCAAATAATACTTGCGTGACCCGTTCAACATGTTGGTGACATTTTGATTTGAATCCATGCAACGGATTGTGCAGTTCTCAGCCTCGAGGTTGAGGTCAATAAATATTGAAACAATGTTGATTTTCATTTCAACCCATTTGGGCCATTGATTCCATGATTGGCTTCCAGACATTGGAATGCTGGACGGGTTTCAAGCTCCACGGTACGGTGTGGATATTGAAGAACAAAATGCATGACGCATTACGTGTGTGACGCTGAGCCTTAAGGCCCGATGACCAGCAGCTTTTAACAGCTGCTGCATCTCAATATTCTCCAGAATCGAACCTCTGTAAAAGGTCCCCTGTGATAACCAATCGTGCAGCAGCATGAGCTCTTGTGTAAACGACTGCGCTTTGATTGTTCAATAAACTGATGATGACAGACACATTTCTTTAAATAAATGAAATGTAGTGACCCTGTGTTAGAGATAGCAGCAGATTTGCTAGCAATTGGGATACAAAACCTTACTATGGAAACATTGACAATGATCTCCATTGAGCTACACGTCACCAATTGTGTGAATTATATTCAATTCATCCATCCATTATCTGAACCGCTTATCCTCTTTAGGGTCGCGGGTCGCGGGGCGCTGGAGCCGATCCCATCTGTCATTGGGCGAAGGCAGGGTACACCCTGGACAAGTCGCCAGTCTATCCAGGCCCCGCGACCCTAAAGAGGATAAGCGGTTCGGATAATGGATGGATGGATATTCAATTCATATTTTATATTTATATTCCTATACATATATTATATGTTGAGTCATGGGGCATGCATTCACTGTCCATACGATTTGTTTCATAATTAATTGTTGCTGACATATTTATTTGTGTCAACCTTTTTCCTTTAAACTGTTATAATATCTATATTGTTTTGGCTAATACGTTTTGTCAGTGTGTTGGAACCGAGGCTGATGGGAATGTTATTTGTTTAGAAAGTATTGGTCTTAAACCGATGTTGGTATGATTGTAGGTGCAAATGAACATTTTAATCCTGATGTTAGCGATGAAAAGTGAAGGTATCACCAACGTTCTTACAGTTCATCCTGAGGGGAACATGAACGTCCGTAACAAACATTAATGGCAATCCATCCAATAGTTGTTTAATTTAAACAAAAATTAAACAGGAAAACTCGAGATTACCACTTGCACTGGGATTTTCAAATAAGAGATTGAAGAGAAATACAAGTGCTCACAGTTGCATGCAGCCTGTATAGTCCGGCCTCTCGCCGCTCATGCTTTTTATTCACAGTAGTTATTGCCAGGCAGCAAGTTTGTTTTAACCTCTCTCACTGATCGATCTGCCCCGGGTGCTCAATCACACAGCTGTGAATCCCAAACTGGCTCTTATGTCACGATGGGCAAAGCAGATCTGGGTGGGGTGATCATCTGAATCATCAATTGCAGCTGGCCGTTTGTATTGACGGTAATGCAACTGCTCAATACTTTCCAAATAGACACTCCTGACTTCATTCAAAGAGTGCTAGTGATCTGTCGGCAGAGTTAGCTGCAGCATGTGTTCATTGGACGTTTGAGTTCACCAGAGCTCTCAATGCACTCAGGAAAAGACAACATGAATAAAAACAAAAGATTCTCACAAACTATTATTTTCTCAGTTTTTAGTTTTTTAATGAAAAGAGCCAGTTCCAGTGTGTTTACTAGAAATTAACATGAAGAACAACGTCACAATCCAGCCATCAGGTTTTTGTACTGCACACATTAGGATGCTACTATGGCCATTTTGTATTTATTTATTATCATATTCAGCTATAACCAACAAAAAAGAAGACAAGACAGCAATTAAATTACTTGATGGGAAAGCTTCAGTCATGTCCCCAATGCAGGAACCAGATTAACCAGAGCTGCTGCTCATCAAACATGTTGAAATGGAAGAGAACGTTCATGAGTGAACTGCGTTTATCCAGAGAGAACCTCCTCAAACGTCTTTATGCAGCTCGTGGGTCCATGTGTTGCACAACTGTTTTGCCTGGCTGGGAGTTTGACGTCATGCCAACAAAGTATAGTCACATCTAAACCATAGTCAATTTCCGCACACATCACTTTTCTTGTTATCTCCATCCTTCTAACTCCACGTGATAGATGCTGCTGCTCTCTAAACGTGGTGCTTCTAAACCTCATTCTTCTCTTGGAGGTCATGGATGCATGGAAGGCAGGCCTGTGTATATTTTATATACTAATCTTGACACTGGCTGACTTGCTACAGATTCTCTGAATTGTATTTCAGTAAAACTCCAGTTGTTGCATATTATTTAGTGCTACACAATGATTTAAAAATGCTTGTTTTGGGGCTTTTATGTCTGAGATCGACTCTAGGTCCTCGAGGTTTATACGGCTCAAAACCCATGTACGATTACAGTATATTTAGTTGTATAAGAAGGCAAATGAAACTACGTCCAATACATGTACTGTATACTGTAAATGCTACTGGATTTAAACAGTTTTCTTTTGTTGCAGCTCACGCCAAAGAATTACTGTTAAAAACCCTGACAAGCAGTTTGACAAATCAATTGGAATCTTGCAACTGACACATATGCAGGTTGTATCACAATGATGTTAATATGAGCAGTAACATTCACTTGACAGAACCATCTCTGTAATGCAGCCTTTGTACATTTTTGTCTAGAAAAATAAAAAAGTGTGTACAGCCGTATCGCGGGCTTAAGCTGAGCTGTGATGCCAATGTCAGCATCTTAACATACCACAGTTATAATGTTAGCATGTTGATGGTTAGCAGGTATATATTTAACACCATGATTCAGTTTAGTTTAGTTTAAATGGAATAAGCTTTGCTTTGGTCAAGAACCACATTATTGGATGAACAGACAGATTTTGACCTGCAAACAGTAGATTAGGGGGTTTGCATTTTCTACAAATCTTGGGAATTCTTGGGACCATGAACATCTGCATTAAAATTCATGGTAATCCATCCAATAAATGTTGAGATATTTCATTCAGGACCAAAGTGGTGGACCGACTATCATTTCCATCCCTGGAGCTGCATTGCAAACTCGGCTAAAACATTTTATTTTATTATTTTTACTCAAACACTTAATACGCTGCACATGTCAACACCATATAATACATAGTAACATGTGATACAAATGTGCATTTTGTCAAAATTCCAGTTGCAGGATTAATGTTTTACCTCAACAGCTTTGGAGCCATTTGACCCTCATATTATTTCTGATAAGTTCTGCCAGAGGACGGAGTCTAAATTTGTGCCAAATATTCCTGTGGATGGACATTTCCTCATATTCAAGTCAATCATAAAACACAAAATGAAACTGTTGCAAAAAAAGCAACATCACAGTTTTATTGACCACAGTGAGCGATGTGATGGGCTTTTAGAAATGTGTTACTGCTACATATTACTCTCCCTTTTGCTTTCCGTCATGCAGTTAAAGGAAGACCGACCGGAACAGCTACAGCTCCTGTTGTGCACACAGTCATCTGAGATCAACACACTGCACCGAGGCAGCACAATAATAAAGCCTGGATTGAATTAGAACAATGTAAGCAGGGCCTCTGTATTCAAGCCCACTTTGCAACGATCACCTTTAGCGATATACACCACTTTGCATTGGCCAAATGTGACGTACAAAAGTCCTTGTGATATAGCAGCATTGTATAAGTCACAGTGCACCTCAAAGAATTATGAAGAGTATAGTCTGTACATGGAGGTAAAAACATTGTCTAAATACAAGGACCAGTTACTACAATATGAAAATATTACATTTGATTCAGAGAAACAATCCATCATGAAAAGGAAGAGCATCACAGGTTAGATAACATGAGTTTTTCTGGGTCTCTGGAGGCGACGGGGTAAAACGGCACAGCATTACTATGATAGCCATACCTAAAGAGTTCTTACCCCCGTTGGGAAGGGAGGAGGTGATCTGCTTTTTTTTTTTGTCATCGGTCTTATGAATCAATAGCTTTGAATTCAATATTTGGTACAGGAAATAACACAATGTTTAAAAATGAGAGATAAAGTACAAACTGGATTAATTAAGTCCCCACGAATAAGCAATGCACGGAAATACAATGTTCTCAGAAGCTTATCGTATAAGGACTGTAACAACTTTTCTCTTTTCAAATGCAAAACACAAACTGAATATTTTTCTTTTTACACTCACTGACACCCAGAGACACTGGCCTTTCAGTTTATATGAATTTAAGAGAAAATGTCCGTTAGCTTTCGATGCGTGTCCCGAGTACAAATGTCTGCGGTCAGCACTGACTCAACTGCACAGCACGTCCATACAACCTGGAATTAAAGAAATTTCTTCGACAGCCATTTTGCATATAAAGTCTGTATAAAAATCAAGGAGCATTAGCAACAGGCCCTCTTCAAAGGTAAATACTACACCTACTGTGAGCGGAGCTGGAGAGACCAGAGGAGTGAACAACATGTTTGGTTAAATGCTCTCCAGCTGAAATAAAGGCGAGAGGTAAAAACAGGAATGCGGTATGTTGACCCACGTTTACTGAGGTCTGATAACAGTGACACTGTGGAACTGCGACGCATAGCACGGCTCGAGATCCTTATTATCGCTGCAGAGTTGGAAGATGGCATTCTGTCCAAACAACCTTTCATACAAAACAAAGATTCATGTAAAAAAAACCTGTAAATACAGTAAGTTTGTATACCTAACACCATGAAGCAGTTTGATTGTAGAAAAATATATAGCCTATAGCAAAATCACTTTGACAGAAAATAAATCCAACAAGTCATATATATATATATATATATATATATGACTTGTATATATATACAAGTCATATATATATATGAATTGTATATATATATACACATATTTATATATATATATAATGACAACAAGGGAGGACCAGATTACACAAGGCTAAACCGAAGGCATTTTGGTTGTAGAAACTTGGAACAGGGTATTTAGCTAAAATCTGGAAAAAGGGGCAACTGGAAAGAATTAACAACAAATACTCATAAAATGTGTGAACTCTTAACTCAGGTGTAAACATTTGTATTTAGTCGCGTACACTCCTAGCGTAGACCTTCCCCCTTTTAACTAATGTTTGGTCAAGTGAGCTTTAATCTATCGAGTCCTTGGACTATCCTGAGACCAGGTGTCCCCGTCAGGCCGCACAACCAAGAGAAGACAACACAAACAAATACAATAATAAGAACACAAGTGTACCCTCTTCCTTCACCTGAATCTTTCTGTCATATCTGACAATTGATGCAATCAAAAAATTCAAAATTTCTTCTTCAAATGCGTAAGTCATAAAGTACTGCATACTAACAGCATTTTATTTATGTGTATGGCATTAGTTTAGAAAATGTGCAAAATAATTCTCATCCTTTACTACCAGAATAGAAAACATCAGTTATCCACGAATCACTGATATAATATGGAGTTTTAACAGATAGCTATGGTGCTTTGGAAAGCTGGATTAACTGCAGATTATATGATATTGTTTCATACTTTTTACAGCCCTATATTTAGGTCTCAATCTGCACTGGCTTTGTATATTATAGTTGATTTATGAGCCAGAGTTTTGTCACTGTTTTATAACAATACTATTTTAAAATCTCTCTTTTTTCATATGTTCTTATGGCCAGAGAGATCTGTTCTGTGTTCTGAGTATTGAATATGACTCAGGCCTTGACCGTAACAATACAGTGGAAGAGTTCACAGTGAATCAACCTTCTCTAATCAAACCAAAGCCTTCACAATAACAGCAATGCATAGTCACGAGAGACACAGTTAAGAAGTACAGAAGGACAATAAGGCAATAGAACAGTTAGGAAGTAATGAGTATCAACCAATCAGCTATCAGACATCACCATCTCTAAAAGACAGTGCTTTTTTTAACTCCTTCACAAAGGTATCACCATAATGAAAGATTAAGTGGGTTTGGCTTCAAGATTGTTCATAACGTAGGTAAGATAGGGTACGCCATGAAGCTCAACAATTTCTAAATCAGTTATTGGTCGTCTCTTTCTGGTACTGTGGGAAATAACACGTGTAATCTGCCGCAGGATGTGAAATCAAATCAAATGTACTTCAAGCTGTTTGCCTCTATGTTCCCGACTAGACAGATTAAGCAGGATGTTAAAGGAGGCCTCTTCACTGTTACTGTGTTGTCTCCAAAGAATCAAACTACCATGTGTGCTTTTTATATACAGAGAAATACCTGTCTGTGCACCATGACAGGACTGTTCAATGCTAAAAAAAAAAGAAGGTATATATTAAAAAAAAAAAAAAAAAAAAAGTATTTCCCTTACCACAAAATAAACACTGCAGAGCTGGAGAAGATCTGCTGTTTTTAAAGGACAATATTACCGCAGTACCTGCCAACCCACACCTCGGTCAAATATACTGTAAATCATAGTGTGCACAAATAAATCTCTGAAAGTCCTGTTGAGTTGTGGTTTCAGCTCGGCAGTGAATGTGTTTATAATGAGCATATTTCAGTGTATTAACCCACATATTAAATGCCATTTTTAGTCTCACAAATTACTACAATTACATTGTGTGTTCTATAACTGTAACTCTGTGAGTGCACAGTATTATTTTACACTTGCAATACTTCTTTTATTTTGCTAATATGCAGGCCACTGCACTGAACTGAAACCATTCTTACACATTTCCATGAGCTGTTTGACCTTTTTGCGATAAGTTTCCCACAAGTAATGCTTCTCATGTCCCTTCTACGTCCATCTCGCTACGTATATTGCACATTGTTTCCAATTAGAAAAAACACATATACATTATAATATCAACCAAAAACAGTGACTGAGGTCTGTGTCATGAATTCTTCTCATCTTTACGGCAATGTTGCCGGTGTTACTGGAACAAATGCATGGAAAGTAAAGTGTGTATTAATAACCTTGTTGCTACATGTGGTGGAAACAGAGTGGTGTTGCAGATGAAGTAGTACATTACCAGTGGAACCGTTTCCGTGTTTGCATATCCGTTCAGCATGCATTTATGTTTAATGGCAGCACAGTCATTGTATTTCTGTTTGTGGCTGTGAATGTAAACGATGGGAACAAAAAGGAAGAGGCATCAGAAAAAAAAAGAAAAGAGATATCTGAGAGTGATGTTAGGTCTATACAAAATATTGGCACATTATCTTATACACAGTATACTGGATGATGATCGTGTTGTCTAATACTCAAACAAATGAAGCATCCAGTCTTTTGTCTCGTGTTTCACAGTATGAAAAGTGCACTAACTGCCAAACACCACTATTTTCCCGTTATAACATTTCTCATCACGTTGCTCTGCTAAAATGTGCTGCACTCTTTCAATGGCGCTCATCAATTGCCGCTTTAATCTCTTCGCTACCGGCAACAACCCGACACGCTCCTGACCTTCCTCACACCTGCGTCTCCACACCGTTCAGCTTCGGCATCAGGATACGAGGAGTCACGCCGGAGTTGAGGTCCCTCTCAAACTCCAAAAGCTGGCCCATGAAGTTCAGATTCGGGGACACCACTGGACGACGACTCCGCACGTATTTGTATGCATCTGTCATTGTCATGAGGGTGTGCTTCATAAGGTAGGCGATGACGATGGTTGCAGAACGGGACACGCCTGCCTGGCAGTGTACCAGCACTCCCTGTCCACTCTGATATGCCTCCTCTGTTGATGAGAACAACAAAGTGGGTTTAGAATTGAACAGAAGCAGAATTAAAGCAGTGAAAACGGGCTAAATGTCACAAGCTGTGAATATAGAAAGTATCATCACTGTCATCAAAGGGAAGATTTGTCAACCCCATCTGGAGCTGAGTTAGGGATACAGTGTGAGAAACGCCTGCTTGTTGCCCCCGTTCTCTGTCTCTCAGGGTGCAGCTGCAAAATCACTTGTTCTTCTGCGTACAGTGACATGACAGTGACGATGCTGGAGGCGAGGAAGAAATACAGAGTGCTTCTTCAGCTTTGGTAGCTGCTGGGCGCAATGCCACTCAAAAACGTCCTTGTTCTCTTCGCTTGTGTTTTGTTTCCAACAGCGAAAATGGCATCCCCAAATACTGACGATGGTTTTTACAGTGTACATCATTTTACAATGTTTTGGCTGACTCGAATATTACGATGAGTTTACAAGAAATGAATCCTGCTTAATTTGTGTAAGAAAGCAACTTGAATTCGGAAGGTGTACTGTTGTATTTATCGGTTAAGGTGTAAGCACATTTCCTTCATTGATATTTTGTTCATTTATCAGATGTAGTGAACTTGCCTTTTGCACGCTTTGCATCTTGGTAAATGTAGGAAGAGGCAGCGCGACTCAGCAAAAAAAGTGCAGCTTTATCGCTCAATGCAACATGCACGGGGGAATTCATTCTTAAACCAAACATACATCTAGCAAGCCTGATGACGTGTATCATTGCATCCTCAATAAGTAATTAAGCCAGTTTATAACCAAATGTAGGCTATCAGTGTGCATCTTTCTACTTGTGAACATCTTTTAAACTATAAACTGGTATTTATTTATCGTCCTTCTCAACATTTCATTCCATACACCACCTCTTTTGATAAACACAACGAAGTTCTTCCAGTTACGAAAGAAACATATCTGAAGGTGAATCTCTTCGACCACAGTGTGGGCATGAGCAGAATAACTAACGATTGATGTTAAAATTTGATCAGATTGCAGATCAATGCAGTCTCTCTCTTCTAAATTAACTCACCAATGAACTCAAAAACCTCCTCAAAGTATTGTCGAAGGTTTTGCTTGCTGTTATCGGTGGCCGGCAGCCTTTTGTAGCGCAGTCCAGAGTGGACGTGGTAGAGGGGCAGGTGTGTGGTCACGTTGACCACAAAGCCAATGTTGAGGCGGAGCAGCAGGTCCCGGTCCTGGGCGTCTCTCTCGTTCCCTAGAAACAGGAAGGGCAGGATGGCACTGACCACGGCGTTCTCCGCATCCGGAGTCATCGCAGTCTCATCGGACAGAGAAGCCGGCAAAGAAGAGGACAGCGGCAGAGAGAGGTGCACTGGAAGAAGACGAGACAAAGAAAAACTGTGAAGGACAAAGCTACAGAGCATGACTTTGGAACAGGGTGCATGGAGACAATGCTAACAAACAAAACTGTGACTAAATCACCAATGATCACTGATTCAAAACTGGGTCAAAATAGTCAGTATCAGTATTATTTCACCAAAAAAGAAGTCTGGTCGTTAGCCCCTTGATTATTTCATAACTTAAATAAAACAACTTGCAGAGATCAAGACAAGTTAGCTGTTCCCAAATGTGGGTGAATCTTTTAAAAAACATCAAATTCGCAGCGTTATGTAAGCGATTGCAGTGAAAAATGTATTATTTCCTAGATAATATGAATATTTTCCCACTTGCACTTGTATTGTAATATATTCTTACTTCTGCTGTTTTCCTCATCTTGCTCTCTGTTCAGGGAGTTGAGGGCCAGGTGAAGGGACTGAGCTGACGGCAGGGAATGTCCTCCCTCCCTTTCTTTCTGCCACGATCTGGGTTTGATGAGTGTGCTCGGGGCGGATGGTGGAGGTGAAAAGGACACAGGTGACGGTGGAGAGGCAGAGCGGGGAGAGGGGGAGCGTGGATATGTTGCATCTCCGTCTTGCTCCGTTCCTCCATCTTCTGCTTTATTCAAGAGCCTCTTCAGCGAGTTCTGGCCTTCGTCACACCCGGACCTGCGGCCCATAAAGTCAAGGGCAGCCATCTTCCCCTGCTGAAGTCGCCGTCGGCCAGCACGGTCTGTGTGCTGAGACTGTGCGTATTCCTGGAGGTTTTGACAGTCCAGGAGGGCAAGGCCTGTTCCGTTACTGCCATTTTGGCCCTGGGTTGCACCGGTCTTCCTCCCTCCTACTCCCAAGTGATTCTTTTGGGCTTTAGAATGGGTCATCTTCTTGGACAGTTCTTCAGGCCAGATGGTACGCACGCTGTAGTCATCATCATCGGCTTGGAACATACCCATCTGATGAGCTGCTCCCATGCCTCTCCCTAGGGGTTTGCCTCTGCGAGGGTTAAATGTCACCACTATGGGGTCGCTGCTACAGTAGCTGCAGGTGGAGCTGCCTGTCTGAGAGGCTTTGGGGTTGCAGCCTGTGACGCAGCTCTGTATCGCCCGGAGAGGGGCCGATGAGGACAGCGGGGTACAGGGCAGGCATCCCCCGACTAGTTTTTTTCGAAGGATAGCAGGACTCTCGAAGTTTCTGGCCTCGCCAGAGCAGGAGGCACAGCGGAGAGGTTTGAACAGGGTTGCTCGGCAGTCAGACACAGTGCTGTTAGAAGAGGAGGTGTTGGAGGTGGAGGTGGTGGAGAGACACCCACCCAGATTTCGCAGGCCCATTTCTTTGCCTCCTCTCTTCACTGCCCCGGCATTATGAGCACAGGAAAACGAGGTGGAAGAGCTTCCTCCTCCTTGGCAGCTGGCAGAGTGTCCCTTACACCCTCTGCATCTTACCAACCTCCAGCAGCCACAACTGAATGGACTGGTGCAGTCGATGGTGCAGGTATGGTCAGGGCTTGGGAACCCTCCGGCGTGGGAGGAGCAGGGGGAGATGGGTAGACCATGAAGAATGTGAGGGCGGAGATCCCTAGTGTGGGACGTGTGGGGCTGGCTGAGTTGCTGAAATGGGCCTGGGACATGGGCGGGTTGGGAGGGAGGGGATGACGGATAATTGGAATTTAGGACGGCAGCATGAGGCACAGGGAGGGAATTTTGGTGGTAGGGCAGACTGTGGCTATTATGGCTTTGATGGGTAGTTCCCAGTTTGGAATTCTTCTTGTGACCTAGAGAGGGAAATTCCTTGTCACTTCTTTGAAGAAAGCTAACGTTTTCCTTTTCACTCCGCAACCTCTGCTGCTGCGCCTGAGCTGGGACGAATTGAAGGATGCCTCCGGGGGAAGACGACAGCTGACTATGGCGACTTCGCTGTGACTTGTGTTCGGCACCACCTGGCCTCCCTGCAGTTCCAGTCCTTCTCTCACATTGTCCTTGATCCAACTGTGAAGAGACACATTTCCCTCTGCCACCTTTTACACTTCCGCTGCACCCTAACGAGTTGCTGACTCCTCCGCCTTCCCGTCCTCCTTTGTCCACCGTCACCCTGATATCAATAGTATGTGTGTGGGAGGGCAGCCGTGGGCCGAGAGTCACTGTGCCATTGCTATGGCAGTGGCTAGGAGTGTGTCTGGCACCTGCTGGGACGACAGGTTGATCGCTCTTGAATTTCTGCACACGAGGGGATCTGCGCTTGCATTCCAGAGTCAGAGGTTTACACGAGGGTGCATAGAAATGGGACTGCGAAGAGTGGATATGTGGATAGTGTCCATTGGAAGAGGCTGATATTTGAGAGGAGTGCTGCGGGATCGTTTGTGGGGAGGTCTCACACAGGTTTTTAGTGCGCTGAATGACCACTATACGCTCATCGAGAGGGAGGGGAGGCATCTGGGTTTATGCAAAGCTATCCGATAATGAGGGAGAGAGAGACAGAAAGAGAGTAGTCAGCAAATTACTGTCATTTTTACAAACAATGGAAAAGTGGGGAGCACTTTACATTCCATTATATTAGACCCAAACAGCAAATGCAGCTGATGCAAAGTGCTGAGAAGTTACGAAAAATGTATATGATACAATGCATGATTATGAGCATAGATTTTCTATTGATGTAGTATGTTAAAATACTGTGTAATTACATTATAAAAGAATACAGGTGAATTATGTGTGGAATGTAAAGTAAAACCCCAAATCCACCACAATAATGAAAACACACAAATATGTTTTACTAATTATTTTAAGTCTAATTTATTTCTCATCTCTATCTGCAAAACACACCAAGAACAATATTATATTGCATCTCGGGTTTTTCATTAAAATGTCACACATATTTCCTTTTGCATTTGCTGCAAATGAAAGGAGAACTTGCATTAAGAGAAAACCCAATGAGGTGCATGTTTGATTTGAATGGATAACACTGTAATGATTATGTTTGCCAAATCCATTTCAACATGCACATCAGTCTTTAACCTGCTTATACCAGGGCCACATTTAATGCTCATCTATATTTGTCGGACTGTGACGTTCAAATTAAAACTGTTTCCCAGTGATATATAACATTACCATTTAGGACATCCAAATCCAAATCCAAAAGTGCAAGAGTGTGTACCTGTTTGCTGTTAGCAGCAAATAATCCCAGCTAATCCTGATGGCAGTGAGGCTTCTTAAAAGCTCAGTGACAAAAGCTGCATCAACGGAGCTGCAACAAACTGCATTGCTCTGATGAGTCCTCATTCTTAACAAGACACATTCAGTTGCATGAAATAATAAGACAAGCCAAGTCATGGCTGATAGTAAAAAATAGCTTAATATACTATAAATCACAACTGGACTGTGCATGTGTGACGTTAGAGGTTTTGACCTACAATCCTGTGTATGTGATGGCTTCTGTAACGTGTTCATTTTATGTTTATGCACTACTTAAAATTGACAGAAATAATCTTGCACAGCGTTCTTTGCACCGTCAAACAACACGGTGACTCTCAAAGTTAGCAAAAGGCTCAGTGGGATTCTGTCGAATGCTGCAGAGCAATGCAATTACCTGAAATGAAACATGTCCTGCTCCCAGCCCCCTCGTCTGTGCATCCTAGCCCTGGAGTTAACTAAATGAACTGAACCCTTTGGGCCAATTAGAGATGAGCATTTGTCCAGGTCATGATATAAACAAAAGGTCGGCACGTACAAAACAATACAACTGAGCTGGAAAAAAAGCTTTCTCACTGTGACACAGCAAAACTATTTTTATGTATCATTAAATTGCCCTCATGATTAATATTATTAATAACAAGTACAGGACTTTGGACTGTACATTTCATATTTTGGTTCATTCATTTTGAGGCTGCTCCTTAAACTTTAAGATGAAAAATTGTTGTCGTTAAAGTAAAAATCCACCCTCTGATACACACACTGTTAATCAGAATCAATCTGAGATGTTCACTGCACCCTGGAGTTTTTTGGTTGATGAAGTACTTTAAATTAGTCTATGCCACACTAGCAGCTGTAGGGGTGGCTATGCTAGTGTGTCTGGAGGATATTATCATGCTAATGTTAGAATTGAGTTCAAAGCACAGCTAGGACTAACAAAGTAGAGGGTTCTGTTGGAATGAGAGCAAGAGACGTCTCAGTTGAGAAAAAAAAAATCTGCATTTCACTGCCGACTTGGCGTTCTAGTCTGTTGAGGCTTTTAGTAGCTCGGCCTTGTGTTTGATGGATTTCTCCCCATGAGATTGTAAGAAGTTGGTGATGAGTCCAGAAAGAAGCACTTGCTTTTGATGTTTTATATCAGTAACTATTTTACTGAATTTAAACGTTAAAAAATGACATATTTTAACCATGCTAGTGGCTCTAGGGATGGCATTGTTGTCGTTCCGCCCACCACTTCTGGTCCAAACTGAAGTGCCTCAATAAATAATTGATGGATTGCCATGATATTTTCTACAAACATTCATGGTCCCCAGAGGTGAATCCTTGTGACTTGGCATTTAATGGATTCCCCTACAGATGTTTCTGTCCCTCCAGGATGAATTGTAGTATTTTTGATGATTTCTTAATTTTTCATTTAGCGCCATCCTCAGCTCAATAGCAGCTTTATAGTTTAAGATAGCGTGACTATAGACTCTTAGTGTTTTCTAAAATTGAATAGCCTGTTAACATTACAAAACATACATTTTCATGCACTCCTAGCGATATCTAGCATTGGGGTTGAGCCAGAAATTTCAGAGATAGATATCTGAAAACCTAGACAAGTAAAAGACAATCAATTTGTAAGGCTAAATACGACTAGAGTAAGTGAGACAACATATTTTGTGTCATTTAGATAAAGCCACGCTTTAAACTCTACAATAGACAAGGTGGGGATTTACCTACCATATAACATTGTTCAGATTTGGCCACCAAAAAAACATCAAATATAGCTGTTTTTGAACAGTGTTTGTTGTGGTGGATTTTCATTTTAAGCAGAAGTCCTTCAAAGCCATAATTAGCAATAATAGCTCAAGGAATGGAAGCCCAAGAAGTTAAAAGAGGGACTGGGAAGAACAGATACTGAATAAAACACTGGCTGACAGAAACAAATCGGGTCGAGAGAAGATACACGGGGACAGATTATAACGTGACACTGTAAACCACAGACTACAGGGGAGGAAGGAACATGTCAAAATAATCTGGGGATGCCCCATGGGAAGTCCCAACACAACACAGATACCAACCCATGAAAAAAGCAAACCACGCTCCAGTGTCCCCATGGTGATGGTATCCTCATCTTTTTTTTCCTTTTTCAGCCTTGCCTGTGGTGGAGGGGGTGGGGGTTACATTGACCCAGTTTTATCATGGTGGAAGTCACTATCACTCTGATCACTTTGCTCTCACACACTGTAAACTGCAGGCTGGCTAGTGGCCTTTTCACTCACTCATAGTCACAGCTTCAGCAGACAGTATAAGGGCCACACAGAGAGATGGAAAATATTCAAACAATGCGATGCCTATTGAAATTGCCACATGTCGACATGATACTTTACAGCAAAAATGAAATATATTGCACTTTTATTACCCCATTTCATGAGCTAATAACCGTGACGATTAAAAAGTGTTGGCAGCATTGCTAAATTCAGTCTAATCTGTAACAGGATTTGGGAACAGGAAGCCAAACAGACAAACATTACAATGAGCTGCTTTGTCTCAGAAATCTTCATAATGTATTTTGTGTGTGGTACATTTATTAATGATGCTTCAAACACAACATTCAAAATGTATAACGTGCAGAAAGTGCTTTTGTTTTACTTTGCATTTGTCATGTGTCTGCCTGTGCTGTGACATCTGTTCGTATTCTCTGCGACAGTTATTAGTTAGTTTTCAGATTAAGACTTTACATGAAGAATATTTATGATACACAAACAACTGTGTCTGGCTTGGGGACCGTGTCTTATTTCAGATGTTTGTGAGTTGCTAGCAGTGCCACCAGAGAGACAATTTACTTGTCATCTTCTCCGTTCAAATTATCCAGTATTCCTTTCCTGTCTCATTGATTATGTCACAATTTGTTTTGTGACCCTTTAGAGGGGCCTGACCCAGTGGTTGGGAACCATAGGACTTAATCTAGCCGTAGGCCTGTATAAAGTAGTAAAACAAGGTTCTACCTCGACCAGCTACAACAGTTAAATGTACATATACACATTGGTGCATCCGTATCAAACAATCTAAAATATAATAAATAAATCCGTCACTTGATATATTTTTCCGTAGAATACTAAAGATATCGGTTCAAGACAATTCAAATGTTGACGAACAAGAGGAAAAACTGGTTGCATTTGTTCACTTGACCTGAGTGGAGCTAGTTTCCACCTATGAGAATAACACTGTACAATTGTGTGAGCGCTGTTGATTAGAAGGTTAATTAAGATGGTGTTTAATTTACTGTGTTCATGTGAAATCCCTCCAGTTGGTCTTTCTAACACGTTAATAAAAGGCTGTAAGCTACTTACTCTGCCAACATACAGTACATGCTGATTGCTGTTGTGTGTTTGCAGTGATTGTCTTAAATAAATGGCCTCAATCTGCTTTACTTTACAATTACAGCCAAACAGTACAGAGTGTATGTTTGCCCTCTTGTTATAATAGCATACCAGGCCCCACAGCTGAGGTGGCATCCATCGGACGGCTAAACAACAGCCAGCAAAAAAGGAACAGAGTTTGACAGCCAACATTAATGTCTTCTGAGTCCGGGACTGTCAGACAATCTGTGATGTATAACTGTAATATTGTGGACATATGGCCAGGCTACAACTGACAACAATAATGAACTCCTAAACCGATGTGTGTTTGTACTCACTAGCTCATCCCTTTGAAAAAGTCACACCTGAGTACCAAGTGTGTGACTGCAGCAATATTCTACATCAGACAACTCATATCAGTATGTGAGTGTGCATTATGCAGACATAATTGATAGCCAAGGTTTACAGTAAATTGTGAATAAGTTATGAGTTCCTTTCAAAATAACTGAGACATAACAGCCCCTGAGTATCCGATAAGAACATTTTGACAGAGTTGGCTACTTAGGCTGAATAACCAAAAATGTCGCAGGATGGATCAAGGAGCGGAGAGGAAAATGTATGCGCATGATTAGGTGTGTATTAATATTTAAGGGGAAGGCTAACGTATGCTAAGCTTGGCAATCACGTTAGCTGCCTCGGAATTCGAGCACATGAAAGTGTGAAAGCAAAGTCATTCAGATAAAAGGGAAATGTTTTAAAAAAGAAGAAGAGTGCCACTCAGTCCCAGTTAGCAGGAACTGCATGAGCCTGCAGGGGAGATCATGCCGCCCTCCCTCGCCTCACTGCTACCCCACCAGCAGAATAAAGATAACAGCTTTACAGTCAAAGGCATAAGCCAGAGAGAGGAGAGCGGTACACATGCTAATGTGTTTCCAGATGATTTAACTCTTTCCCAGGCACCTGAGCAAAACCTGCAATATCATGAATAGTTATAATGGTCTTGCTTTAGCGCCCCTGAACTGTGTAATATTTCATAAAACAAAAATCAATCAGAGCTGTAATTTCACAAGTTGATACCACATGAAGTCATTCATTTTGTCTTGAAAAGAGAAAGGGAATGGAACACAGACTGTTCTGTTGAGAGGACACAGGACAGGAGGACAGTGCGTGCCTTATGGTAAAGAATCTCACTGTATCGGGTACAGTGCAGATGTAGGGGCTGCACAGTGCGTCTCCAGCTGCAGAGGCGGTGAAGTGAGTGTTTTCGGGGACAAGCTGTTGAGGGGGCTGATGTTTTTGGGGACAGATGGTTGTCTGGCTGTGCAAGATGGATGGGGATCATTCCGTTCCCTCTCCCCGCCCCGGCTTAATGCAGCACCTTCATCAAAAAGGCACCTGACAGCCAAACACCCACGCAGCAGAAGAGGCTACACCAGAGCAAAAACACAGGCAATAATGTGAGGATGTGCAGCTCAATAATGGGCTTGTGAAATTGCTCAAATTAGAGAATGTCTTCCTATGCTGCTGAGCAAGATCCTTTTTCATCACAGTAAAAAAGAAAAGAAAAATGTCTCTCGAGATAGCGGATGGCAGGAAAATTAGTCATCAGAGTGACTTGTTTCCAGAGGCTGATGAGCAGGCTGTTTCTGTCAGAGGACAATCCCCAGCTCCACATTATTGCTTGTGTTCGGCACAGAAGGCGGTCCACTTCTCTCTTTTTATGGCCGTTCACACACAACACCAAACTGACAGATGGACGCTTGACATGAAGGGGAAAGTGTGTTCACAGTAAAAAATATCAAACAGTCGGTGTCACAGATCCTACAGTATAGTATATATCTAGACACAGACTGAGCTGCTGTTGTAACTGAAATCCATCAACCAACAGTTTCCTGCAGAGAAGACCGCCGTGTCAACATGTGAAGTGTAAAGAAAAGTGCCTTGATGGATTGGTGCTGTCAGCAAACTGACACGGGTTACTGACCAGAATGCTGCTAAGCTAACCGGCGCTGTGCGGCAGTAACTATGTATCAGGTGTCGCTGGCCTCCAGCCACTGTAACCCCATCTGTGGAATCGTAATAAAACCAATGACACTTCAAATGTAAGCCAAACTGCGAAATTCATTTTAAAATACAACTAAACTCTTGATTATTACCTAACTTCATGGGTAATTACACAATGGAATGCCCAATGCAGTTAAACCACAATTGTTTTGTTTTGTATAGACTAAAGCTAACGTTAATAACTTAAATATAAATAACATTTTGTTGTTTTTGTCCTATATTCTCACGGTAGTACATGAGACAGAAAATCTGTGAACAAATTCTGGTTCCTCTGCCTCCTTTCAGTGCTACTAATGCCGTTTGCAAGAACCGAGGGGCCGATCAGAGCTGAGGAGTCTGTCAATCACTGCTTGTGAAGCTCCTGAACTCCGATCAAACTATCAAAGTAGACGGATTGGAAATAATTTGAAGATGAGGACACGTCCAAACAAAGTGAAGTTAATGTATCGTTGCCAGAACAAGTGAACAACAGGAAGAAAAGGACAAAAGGATCAACGTTGACTCACAGTAATTATGACTCGCACTCCTATCAGGCTTAAGTCAAACATCTAGTGATGAGATTTTTTTGGGGACAAAGGAAAATGACTTGCAACTTGAAGTCCTGCTGACTTGGTTGTGACCCAGATGCCCAAATGATAGTGTGTTTTGTCAACCATGCTAATGGTACAATAATGACACACAAGGATGAGCCATGTGTTGATTAGAAAGCATTCTGAAAATGTTGCTTCATGTCTACAATACAGGTCCTATTCTTTCATTAGTTCTCATTCCACATGTCAACTTTACATTAATCCTAAATTACTTGGAAAAAAAATACATCTTTCCTGCTAATCTGTGTTAGCGTGTTGCTAAATCTGCCTTTTTACTGTAAACAGATTTGTTTCACTGTCTCATCAGAACTCACACCACTACAGGCTACTGAGAGAAGTCAAAGTAATTACATCACCTAATCTCCACAGTCAGCGGACAGAAAGCGATGGAAGCAACAGCAGAAACTGTCCAATCGGTGGGCAGCGTGATTGGGAACATCTCTCATTTCACTCCCATATTCAGTGAAACTGATTTAACACTGAGACTAATACCTGACTTTGAGGATATGTGTATTACATTATTGTATTGGAGATGAAATGGGATTGCTGGCACCTT
The DNA here is from genome assembly GCA_023566465.1 of Cottus gobio. Lineage (NCBI taxonomy): Eukaryota > Metazoa > Chordata > Actinopteri > Perciformes > Cottidae > Cottus > Cottus gobio. Next base: position 14,886,222 of record CM042229.1, on the reverse strand, counting down.
CGCTGCAGAACAATATATTTTTCAGGGTGGCCCAGATTTCCTGCCTCTGCCCCAATTTAGACATATTGAAAAAAATATCACTCAATCAAATATTTAAATCACGGAGCAAACCAATGCTAAACAGTTACAGGCAGCACCAACAGCCCAGTGATTATTATTTTTTAATAGGATGTATGCCTGCACAAAGTCATGGTACATTGTGATGTTAAAAGTAATTCAATTGTTTAAGAAATCACAAAGAAATATGGAATCCTAAAATAGAATACCAAGAATAGAAAGTGACAAAAGCAGCTTGGAGAAAGGATTTGAGCTCTGTCCCATATAGATAAGAATAACAATAATGTGCTTTGAATATATTTTAAAATCTTTGAAGAATTTAAAAAGCACACTGTCATGGTTAGTGGCTGCTGTGTAATCAGCTGACATTGGAAATCACAGATGTGAACACCACCAAAATGTAGTGTGATGCTTGTGCCAAGGCCTCTCTGTCCATCAAATGTCCTGCCAAACTGTAATTTTCTGACTTGACAGATTTTTGTCAACAAACAGACAGACAGGCATGAAAACAATATTCAGATTAATTGGTTTAGACAACAGCCGAACTAACGTGGTCTAATATTACACGGCGAAAGCCTCTGTGTTCGTTATTTGATCGTTTTTTGTTTCAGAGTGTATTCTGATCCGAACCAGGGAAAGACTTTCTGCTTTGTAAGAGTCCAGGAACTTGTTGGATCCCCAAAACATATAGAGCCTGAAAGGCCTTTTACCCTCAGAAAAACCCCGAACCAAAAACTGTCTGACAATCCTATTTGACTGAAGCCTCATACAAATAAAAACATAAATACCAGCAACATCTGTTAGTTGCAGTGTGGCAACAACAGTCTGTTTCTTTCCCCCCTCTGGAAATCACACAAGAACATCTTCATTGCTTCGGAGAAAACCTCAAAGACAGTAAAAGAGTGCATTAAAACCGCAATAACACAGGAAACCCTGAAGCAGTCACAGCCGGCCTGCAGTGGCATCATTTAGGAGAAGGAAATTATCATTAATAATGGTGGGAGTGATTCTGAGGTTAAATGGATCATTTTCATTTTCCGCTCCAACGCCACACAGAACGTATCTTCAATTGTGCGATCCACAAATAATACATCCACGGCCTACGTGTTCATTCCTATTCTGAGTCAGCAAGGATTATCCCAGCATGCACTGGGTAAAAGGCAGGGCCATACATATTGGCCACCAGTTAATCAGTTTAGAGTTTCTATACCTGACCTGAGTGTCTGTAGCCTGCGTGAGTGGACTGGAGCAGCTCGAGAAAATTATAGAACATGCAAAGTAGAGCTAGACTATTTTGAGAAGCAATTGTAAAACAATTACTAACATTTTTATTATTCTTAAATGTGAAGATCTGCAGCTGTCTTATGCCACAGTAAACTACAACTTTAGGGTTTGGACTTTTGGTTGGACAAAAATATCGTCTTGGCCTGGAAAGTGTGACAAGGAGCATTATGACGGACATTTTTCACTTTTCAAAAGTTATATTTAATCCAGATAATAATCCTTAGTTGCAAACCCAACATCTATCCTCACAGAGAAGATGGGGTCTCAGAACTTCATAATATCAAGTGGCAATGCTGTTCCCGTCACTCCACACAATAACATTTTTGGCCCTGTGTTTGTTTTTGGTAATCTCAAAGTAATCTCCATAGCTGTATATTTCAGAAATATATTTTAAAAATGGCTTCTAAATATTGTCATGGCCATTCAGTTCCTCTCCCTGAACAACCCCTTTGTTTCATCATAAATAGGAGATGTTTACCTTTTGGCATTCATGTAGAACGTACGATCTGAATATGCACTGCATCTTCCCCGAGAGAGTCAAAGTCGATTGAATTAATGTTCCATTGAAGCATCACGCCATCACCGTGCTTTTAAAACGGGAAAAGCAGTGAGTCACCTAGACTGTCTCTTTTGTTCAGGCCAGGAAGCCACAATCTGAACTAAAAGCAGCTCAAACGGTGAGCTGGAGGGTTGGATGATTAGTTTAAATACACAGGTGACCCTGTCATGCTACAGAGCCGTATTATTGTTAGTAATATTTCTTAATGCTGTTTCAAGTTTTGAATTGGTGTGCATGTCCCGGCACTGCTGTGGTCTTCTTCCCACAAATGCACTGCAGTGACTCTTGTGTGTCTGGCTTGTGGAGTTGTTGCCGCACACTAACCTATAGTCTCACCATCTGATGTTTGTTTTTCTACTTTTTGAACAAATCAAATGTGTATAATTTTGATCCAATGTTTGATCCAAATGTGGCCTTACAAATCTCCCTCATCGGTCACTTGCATCTCCTTCATCTATAACACATCCTTTTACTTCCACTATCTTTCAGTTCTGCTTGATCTGAACTACTGACAGTGCTGACAGAGACAGGAGACTTCACTCTAAAGCGCCTGTCAATAAATCACTTGCTGGCTGCTATTTTAAATAACGTGCTCACATGCTGCACATCACTCCTATTCTGCCTCTCATCGGCTCTTTGAAGCATCTCACCAGCTATTAATATTTACATTCTTCCTCTGCATTGTTGTTCACCGGGCTGCTCTGCGGGCCAGCAATGGAAAATCCATTAGTTCCTATTTAGACCGTCGCTAGATGGCGCACTGCCTAGTATTTCAGTGTTTTTATTCGCATCTTCGCTGCACATTCTTTGAACCTTTATACCATGATGACAAATAAAGCTGATGTGGGCGACAGGGCCCGGGCCAGCCGGTCTGTTACTCGCTCCGATCAAGTGTGGATGTGTATAATTAAGGTTTGTTTGTTGATCCATGCTTGGCTCTTTCACATGGCCGCAGTTCTCCTTCCTCATACATGATGCACGCGTATTATGGCCAAAAAAATCACAGCTGCTGACCTCCTTCGAGCGGCGGCGATTAACACGAGTATGCATTGTGTGGTTTTTAACGCGTGGCATCAATTTGACTAATAATTAAAACACACCAAGACAATGAGGAGCCGCTGTGAGCTAAAGCTGACCGACCAACACGTAGTGCGGTGACAGCAGCGGCACTCACGGGCTGCAAGGCCGACCGGACCGGCCACCGCGATAAGTAACGTTACTAAAAAAAAAAGAAGCATCACTTACATCAAGAGTGGCAGTCCCAAAGTGTTTTCATCATATATGCACGGCGGAATGAGAGATCCTCATGTATGTAAAGTCTCGAGTAGCACGACCCGCTGCGTTGGTTTCATCCAGATGTGTAACACCTTCCCTGCCTGCTCGTTCATTCATGTATTAAAAAAATAAATAAAAAAAGATACAAAATAAGGATTTAGCTTGTATAGAAGATGCACAGCTCTGCCGGATGTTGGATAAATAAGATAAATAAATGCATTTCATCAGGAGTGCTTGGCTAACTCAGCTGGCGTCACGTCTGAGCGTGTGTCACTCTGAGCTGCGATGCGCGTGTGAGGAGACACTGACGGGGAGGTGGGCTCTATTGTCTGTACTGTGGATGACATCATCCCAGACCAATGGCGACACACAAGATGCAGGACTCAGGGGCGAGCACGCAGCACGTGCGGAGGAGCAGGGGGGGGGTGTTGATCCGACGATAACTTACATTGATGATGTCTTAAACTGTATGAGAGAGCGACTCAGTATGTACTGATGATGTTCAGTGTACTCGAGTACAAATTGGAAGTTCTTTGAATATTTTCATATAATTTCTACTTTTCTCTTGTACTTTTTATTCCACTACATTTACTTAACAAAAGTGATACAATTTGTAAGGTGCAGAGTAATGTGCTAATATGTAGGATTACGATTAAGTTATAGATATAAATATACTGTGCAGTATAAGTAATGGTAATAGTGAGATACAGATACAAATCTGGGGGTTTGAGACATTGTGTAAATATTGACTGTGGTGGGTAGTAAACATTTGTCATAGTGCAAACATAATATAGCTTATAGGCTGATATTTAGGCTATATTATACAGGATAATATTCACAAAGGGCATTTTTCTGCATTATGATGACTTTTACTTTTGATAGTTAAGTATAATTTGCTAATATTAATAATTACTTTGGGGAAATTTTAAATGCAATACTTGTAATGGATGCTTTTTATGGCTGTATTGCTAATTAATGAACATAATGATATATTCCAGATGCAGACAAATCAAACAGATATGTACTTTTAATAAAGAGACCAGTTAATATAGTAATATTCCATTCCAATTTTAGGTTCTGCTTTCAAAAACATTAGCACTAATTACACATTTTGTTATAACATATAAATTGGAGACTAATTTTAGCAGTTAAGACCATTTTGGCTGTTGCATGGTGACAATAAAGACAGCAAGAAGAGACATTTAGCCATGCCAGAAGTGACGAATCCAGATATAATTTGGCTATAGTTTTGCTATAGGGTTGACAACCCTCCCCACTCCGGGTTTATTGCTCTTGTGTTACAACATAACACAACTTACATGCTACAGCCAGTTTGATAGTGTTAGTGGCCATCTGGTATAGGACAAATCCAGGTGGATCGTCAAAAATAACATACGGTTTTCATTGGTTGTCCATCCCTGTCTGTCTCCTGACCGGCCTTCTCTGCATGTGTGCGTAACATTCGTGGTGCACATGACAACGTGCTGCATGTGAGTTCCAGTTAAACTTGTGCTTACGTCATTTGCTGGCTGTTAAATGTCTTTTTGAGGGTCACAACCCATGCCAAATACATTTTTTTTGTGGTGTGACAAACTCAAACTCGAACTTGTGGTTCGGGATCTCACAAGATGTACATGCAAACCTCTGCATCGTCAACTTATATCCGCCAAGCATGTTAAGGATTAGAGCACAGTGCAGCATTGATCAGGACCTCGCACCTTTGCGCACATCGAGGTGTATGAAAACAGAAACAATGAACTCTACAATTTAAATCCGACTTGTCTATACACATGTCAATCAATCAGTGTCGTTGTCGAGTCAGTACGCTAACGGTCAGATCTTTGTTAAGTACCTGTCACCAAAAACCTCCCAAGGATTTGAATGTTTTTAAAGTTTTATGGGTATTTCAAACTAACATCATTCTATGCTTCATACACCAGATGAGTTCAGTTTATTTCTAATGGCCTGCAGACATCGACTCTGATCATTTCATTGATACGGATGTAAGAGCCAAATATGGTAATGAAAATATGTTTCTCTGCATGGACACTGGGTGGCGCTGTTCTGAGGTCCTGTGCTTTGCTTATAGTCAATTAGATCATTATTGATGTCAGGTGTTGGACCCCGGGAAGGGCAACAGGTTGTGACCTCACTTTCGTAGTACCAGTGTTATGCTTCTAACAACCGAGTGTTAGAAGCATCTAGGGACCAGGTTTAAGTTATACCACGGTCGAAGAGCTTAAGGGATCTTACACATCACAACGTGTCCGTGGATCATGTATCCGATCAAAGTGAGTGCAAGGAAATTGAAGCTTAACAAGGGAGCGTCAAACAGGTCAACCCAGAGGGGAAAACACCTCAGTAGCCAACAGTATGAGACCGGGCTATAAAACGCAGGTACAAAATGTTCTTGGGGAGTGGATTGAGGTGTGTGATGAAATAAAATGCATGCATGAATCTCTGTTGTGTCTACTACCATGTGATGCAAGGGAAACAACAAACATGGTTTTCAGCCAAAAATGCTGTTTAATGATTATTGTTGATGCAAAAGTGTGGGTTTCATCCAATGAAGATAATGTTTATGAAACTGTTGAGGATGGTATTAATCCAGATGACAGTGTTTCTAATGTGGGTAGTAAACACTCAGGGCAAAGGAGTAATACAAGTACTAAATCAAGTACCACCTCCTCTGCAAGGATCACGTTGGAGGCAAATAGAGCTGCACTGGTTGCTCACGCAGCAGCTTGAGAGGAAAGCCATGCTTTGGAAGAGCAGGAGCAACAGCTTAGGAGGAAAAGAGAGCAAATTTGAACACCAAACGAGTTGCTTCCATTGCTATGTTGGCAGTCTCTGATCTGAAAAGTTATTCTGAAGGAACCTCTGATTGGCATGGCTTCCTATTTTGAACAGGGGAAAAGGGAATTAGTCATCAGCAGTACATCGAAGGAAAATCAAAGAAGCAAAACGACTCGACAAAATGGCCGTTACCACATGATAAACCAACGGATGTGTGACCAAAAGAAACGGAGCAATGGTTTAAAGCTTCGGAACAGCAATTCAGCCACAGGCCACCTTCTCCCGCTTCATCAAGGAAGACATGATGCTGTCTATCCTGACAAAGATCAAGGACAGGGCCAAGAGCTTTGCATGCTGCTGAGAGAAAATCTTGATCTGGACAGATTTGTTGGATGTTTCAGTCCTAGAGCCCCAAAGAACAGGTGGCTCTGACACCGGTTATTTAACTTCCTGCCACCACTCCATTCAAGGAAGATTTAAACTTGGCTGTAAATGAGAAGCCGCTAACACCCAGTCCACAGACTCTGCTGTGGTTGCACCTCCATCAGTTTCTCCAACAACCCTCTGCTGAACCTTCATCTATTACTGATGTTCATGACAGGGAGGATGTAAATGATGCACAAACAAACTCAAACATCATTCGGATGTCCACTACACAATTACACACTTGTTAAGGTTTTTTTTAAATGCATGATCTGTTCTGACGCTCCATGCTGCTACATAGGTGACTGTGGGTCAGTGGTTAGCAGGTGGTTCAAACCCCAGCTGAGCCAGTCCATGTCGATGTGTCCTTGAGCAAGACACTTAACCCTAATTGTATATCATGTAAGTCGCTTTGGATAAAAGCGTCAGCTAAATGTAATAGTTGATATGAACTATTTCTGTCACAGTTCAGCTTCCATTTTCTCCAGCCAACCTCTTCTGCACTCTCTTCTGTCTTACCTCGTCAGCTGTATCACTCTCACCTGCCCACTCTGCTGCACTCGCCTAATCAGCTTATTCTGTTCACCTGTTAGTCACACCCATCTCGTCAGTTCTATTACTCTCACCTGTCCAATCTGCTGCACTTTCACAACTCAAGGGGGTACTATCGAGCTATTTTGGCTGACTTTTACCCGACACCCCAATCAGCTATTTTTGGTTTAGCACAAGCACCTTTTTTTCCCAGTGTAAAGCCGACAAATAAACAATTGAATAACAATAGGTCCTCTGTTCTGGCTATGTCAGTGTACGGGGCCCTGATAATAATACTATCAGTCAAATTCATCTTTATCTTTAATTTATGCATTTTATCTTCACTTAAAATATGAGTGGAGGGAGGAGGAGAGAGAGAGTCCAGATATAACATGATTAAAGAGTTTCTGGATTATGTACATATGCGTATTATCAACGTGATATAAATATTTCTATTTTAAATACCATGGTTATTGTCAATACCAATATATCACAACACCTCTAACTAACATCTCCTTTTTAAGCCTTTTTAAGCCTTTACAGATCCAGCAGACACAGAAACATCATTACCTTCATTTGAAGTCCTGTTTCTGGCCACCTGGTAGATTTGAGTCCAACCATCTCTTTCCTTTTAGCTCTGTTTTTACCTTACACTAACTCCCAAATGAAATATATGTCCTTTTAGCTAAATGCTAAAATATGTTTATCATATGTGTCATTTGGTGCTGGGCAGGTGCCATACAGTACAGAAAACTAAATAAATGAGAAAACAGAGGATTTAGGATCAATAATATATATTTCTTTGGCAGTTCTTTATTAGGCACTGTCTTTACCAGCTTATTCCTTCATAGCAGGCAGGAGCATATCCCAGCATGCCCTTTGCAGCAACCCATCCAGGCTCAGCGTGCGTATGCATGCATATTAAGTCCATGGCTCATTTCCCATTCAATGCAGTCAAATGGTAGCGCCAGGGAAATGGGGATGACAGATAATAATCCAATATATGTAAGCCTTGATGAAATAAAGAGATGCTTGTAAATAGAACAATAATGTCAGACTTTCTTCTCCTAAAATCACTCAACTGAGCTCAGATGCCTTTTTCATCAAACATCAGCTCAAGTTTCCCTCGACTGCGGTGATACATTATCATTTTATTATGTGTTTCAGAATTCCAATTTTATACTTTATTGTAAAATTCCTTCAGCGGGACATATTGTAATTCATGCAACAGACATTTAGCTACTTGTCATATTCAGACTTAACATAATCAGCTTATACAGTGCATTAAGGATTAAATCAGTGGTCCCCAACTGTTTTGGTGTGTGACCCCCTCAGACGTTTCACGACTTTGTGCGTTAACAATCTGATGATGCAATAATATATCACTGACGTTGTCCATTTTTCTGCAGAATTAAGCTGCGAGTATACTCGTCAGAACTACATGTCAAATGGTCAAATAGCTACCACCCCCCACCCAACCCCCCCTCTTTCCGACATCAGTTTAACACATTAATGGCTGCAGGATCTTTACGTGTAATGGAATATGTTTTCATGGTGTACTGGTGATTTTACTGAACTGTTGGAGTGTTGTCTTGACTGTGCTGATTTATAGGGCCGTAGTTTATATGTACACAGGGATTAGTTGCACTACATTATATTATATTGTTGTAAAATCCTGTTTTATCTGCTTGGACAACAATCCAGCTGGTTTTGTAATAACTCACTTTCATAGAAGAGTTAATATTCTGATAATTCTAATAATTAATTGTAAATAAGGTAACATTTGTGATATTTTCTATCCATATGTTTTGGTTATTTGGTTATAGACTTAATCTTGAAAGAGTATTCATTGATTGAGATGTAAAATTAAGACAAAAAGGAGTTCACAGCATCATAAATGAGCAACATTTATTTCCACTTTTTGTACATTAAACGTGCATATCAATAAAACTAAAATTGATCATATAAATACCTTTACTGTAATACTGTTACAATAAATATGGCTCTACATATTCTAGGTTAAATAAAAAACAAACTTCAATATCAACTGCTGTGCGACACAACTCTCAGAAAATACATGTCTTCTCTTTTAGCACATTTTTTCATCCCAGATGATGGACCTGTTTGGTCATTGTGCAATTATTAGAATCTAGTTCCTCTTCCCACACTCATCTGAAAAGTGACCCTTTGCTCTCTGCTGTGCCTTTTCTAAAGTGATGTTGAAAATTGTTCAGTGTCAGCGTGACAGATAGGAAAACTGATGTCCATCTCATAGTCTCATATCTGTACAGACTAGACTTTTGTTTTTGTCCCCGTACCATTTGTGCAAACAATGACGAAATATGCCATGCCTTTCGCCAATTTGTGCAGGAGAGCAGAGGTGCACACACACACACACACACACACACACACACGCACGCACACACGCACACACGCACGCAAAAATCCTAAATGTGCTCAAAGAATTTATACTTTATAGACAATTTTAGGACTTTTTTTGTAAAAAAAGGCATTTTTACCCCTGGCTATGTCAAACATGATACTGATTGAGGAAGCGTTGTGGGAAAGGGGACCAGGCAGTGAAGACATTATGATACAGCTGTGATTCACATGTACAGGAACACATCAACACATCAACAGCCATATCAAAATATTACATACAGTACTTTAAAATAGATTACCAAGAAACTCTTAATCTGACCACGTGCAAAAGTAAACACACCTACTCTTTCACAAAACTCCCACACACAATTTTCATCGTTTACATGATATACAATGAGTAATTAATGTAGATAGTAATAAATATTAACACACAAATTTGTCACTTCAGCCTCAGTAATGGCTTTCATTTTATGTCAATGTCAGTGTAACGTCATCCCATGCACTATCTTTAACTTTCCATTTCACAACACCCTTAGAAATATACTGCTCTAATATTGTGCTTTATTAACACTTAAAAACCCAAGTGACAGAAGATTTGATGCGATTTATGCCGATAGCAATGATTAGATAAATATTCAGTGGAACATAGTGTTTCAAAAAAAGGAAGAAAAGTTGAGTGGAGGCTGGCTTTCAGTGGCTAAAGCTATACTTTACAGCATAGTGGGTGGTAGCAAAGTTCCAAAGTCCAAAGATTCAAAGTCAATCAAATATTGTGCGGTATCAATAATAACTAATGATACAAATAGTTATAAACCTTTGTGAAAATAGACAAAAAACAGAGAAAAAACACGTTCAGTAGACTGTAAAAACCAGGAGAGGCGCCGTGTCTGTGTTTCCCTCGGTCTCAGAAGCCAGGCACATAGCAGTAAGCCTCCAGGGAGGACAACAGGATGTAGATGAACCAGAGGGAGAGGAACATGAAGAAGGTGAGGAACTTGGGTGTCCTTGGGCCCCCAAGCTCTCCGCCTGCCACGCTGGGACGCCGGCGGTAGAGCAGCACCATCACACACACCAGCGCCATGACGGTGAAGACAGTGACGGAAAAGGCCAGGGAGCCTGGGTCCACCTTGAACACCTGTCCTTTGGACTTCCAGTAAACGGCAGCGATGGTCCACGCCACCCCGATGCCCAGGAACACATTCACTGCATTGCTGCCCGTCACGTTGCCGATGGAGGCGTCTGCGTATTGGTCCTGTATGGCAGCCACTTTACTGGCAAATGTATCTGTAAAAGAGAGAGAGGTATGAATTAAGCATGAAAAAAAGAAATATGAAACAGGGATTTTTTTTCTTCTGATGAAGATTTGTTGTGTGCACCGACTCTGACAGGGACCCTCCCTTAAACCCTCAACTACCAGGGACTTTAGAACAAATATTACAGGTTTTATGAAATTAAACCACTCCTGTGGCACAAAGTGAATCAGATCATTTTAAATAAGCCACGAGATATGGAGCATATATAATTTGTGGTAGAAAATTAGTACAACTTTATACTAAGACACCTATTAGATAATTGGTAATAATACTGAATTCAAAATAATTGTTTGCCTTTATTAGATAGTGATAGTCTAGTAGAGAGAGCGATTCCCAGGATGACTAATCTGCTAACTTGAAGGAGTGTGTGGGGCTAACTGACCTGTCGACGCCTAATTTTTATATTCCTATTTGTGCCTCGCTGTGGCAGTGTTTAGGAATACAATTAGGCAGCACAGAGAGGCAAACAAGTGAAACAGGCTTTGTCTTTGTTTACAGCTTGTTAATGTTCGCGACAAAGGCTCAGGAGAGAATCACTCTGACAACACAGGCGGAGGCCGAGGATACACAAGTCTTTCCAGGCAGCTGCTCCTACTGCACGCACAAACCCCAGGAGGAAACCCAGGAAAGCTCTAGCGTTAGAGCCGTTGGAAACCACAGGCGCCCACCTGGAACAGAGGTGCCGAGGGCCACGAACACCACAGCGGTGACGGAGTCTTTGAGACCGACGGTGCAGCCGAAATGACAGGCCAAGTCCCCGGTCACAGCTGTCAGGACGCCGATGAGGGAAATGGATACGATAAAACAGGCCCAGCCATTCCAGTACTCAGTGGGTGGGACAAAAGCGAAGAGGACTTTCCAGAAAACTGTCAGGAAGTGCATTATGTAATCGAAGCAGGACGGCAGACGTTCCTCCCCGCTCTCTTCCTCGTCATCGTTACCTGGCGGGGACAGAGTAGATGTGTAAAGGCCTGCAGATTACGTACCGAGACTTGCTGCTGAAGACATCATGCAGTGTGGAAAACTGAATCGGACCAGAGAACGAGATGTTAAGTATCATCTGAGTTCACTTTGACGTCACATCTCAGTTCATGAATTCATATTAAATCATAAAATAGTAAAAAGTTCCAGATTTAGGCTTCAATCAAGCAGATAACATGAAGATACCCACCCCCACCTTGACGAATGGGTGGGAGATAACCTTTTCAAATAATTACATTAAATCTGTAAATGTAGCTGTGACTCAGTGGTTGAGACACACATATAGGCAGGAAACATACTTCATAGACAAGCTTCTGGCCTATATGTCTATGTTAAGTTACCCTCTGCATAAAAATATGAGTGACCACCACCAGAGAGAGAGAGAATGAAACTGAGAGACAGGAGCATATTAACAGATTGACACATCTCTGGTGTATACTGGCAGCTTTTAGCCCAAATGCTTTGTGCAGTAGTGTAGACCTAAAAGGTTCAAAAAGCCAAGTGAACGGCTTTTGAAAGAGCAAAATAAAAAGGGTTCACCATAACAAATTTATCTACATAAAGACCTCAAAGCTATTAATTGTCCAGGCAGAGCTGGCCAGTTTAGTTTTTATGTTGAGCCACAAGAGGAATTCTCCACATCATGCATTTTTAATAAAGCGTCTGGGTTAAAATAAAGCAGTAAATAAGTGCAAAATTGCTAAAATATATTGAAACAGGCTTTGTTTTTGTAATCTTTCATTTATTATCTATTAAATCAGACCGTTTTTATTTAGCCAAACTGCAGCTTTTTAGATTTTATTTAACATGTGTCTATAAAATAAAACAAGGAGGAGGTGAGGAGGAACTGGGATGCCAGATCCAGCCTGCAGACTCAATCTTCCACAGGTCCGGTCTCAGAGGGATGAACAGATGAGACATTTCACAAAGCTGCGACTCACCTGCACTGACAGTGACAGCACTAACAAACTGCTCTCTCCAGCTGCTGCTCCCCACCACCAGAGCCAGGTTGGTCTTCTTAATCAGCTTGTCCACTGTGCTCTGCAGAAGGCCACAAGGACAAAGAAAGCAAAAGGACAGGTTGGTAGTCACCATCCCTATACAGTTAATCAATACACTTTATCAATATAATCTTAACACTGTTATATGACGCTGAGGTGGTACATTAAGGTGCATTTAACCGAGTCACTCTTCCCACTGTGGTGCACAGTGATTCACCAAAAGAGATGCAGAGGAGCAAACAAACTCGCCAGCATAAAGATGCTCTACACCAATGCAGAAAGCAGAGCTGTTAGTATCAGCACATGAAGCTGCAGCCCCAAGTGTATAAGTGCAATATCATGTTTCAGCTTGAATCTGGTCTTAAAGGGGAACACCACCAATGATGATGTCATCGCAGGGGACAGTGATGGTGGGAGGCATTATGTTTCGGGGTTGTCCGTACATCTGTCCATTTGTCCGTACATATGTACAATTCTCAATATCTCAGGAACACCTTGAGGAAAGTTATTCAAATTTTGAAACAAGGATGAACTGATTCAAATTTGGTGATCAAATGTAATTGGGACCTCACATTTTTGGCCATAACTCAATAATGTATATGCTTATCATGAAAATTACAGGCATACAACCATGAGGCTAGTCCATGTCGATGTGTCCTTGAGCAAGACACTTAACCCTAATTGTTCACCGTTGCTGTGTCTACGGTCTACTGTATAGCATGTAAGTTGCTTTGGATAAAAGCATCAGCTAAATGAAATGTAATGTAATGAGGCAGTAATTATTGTTTGAGTTTTAAGTCAGGATATCTCTGGCTCTGCTGCATCAATTTTTAGCATTTATTTTTAAATCTCTTTTGCAAGAACCCTAAAACATTTGATGGAGTAGCCTTTTGAATGCTGCATTACGTTTAAATGATACACTTTTTAAACTTATTTGACTATTCAAGCTATTTGAAGGATGAAATAGACTGAAAACTGAGGATTATTAATAAAGAATGATGAGCTCCCAGTGTCTTCAAAATGTTTAAGGAATTTAAAGGCTGTGATTGCCTCTCTGATGTCCAAAGAACTGCTTTCATGGATAATCAGTAGGAGAGAAGGTCAATCTTGTTAGAACAAACAAAACATTGGCATTCATCAGCCAGCCCTTAGCAGCTTGTGAGAAGTATTGATATCTGCAAATATCAGTGGGATAGGTGTATGTGGCTCTGAAGTAGAAAAAAAACACTGCTTATTTTACCTTGAATTCATAGGACTCCTCAATTACCACCTCCAGCTTAGTGTGCTCGCCCAGACAGGGGCAGCCCATCTTTGACACGTCCTCCGGTCCCCCTGCCGTCTTGTTATCGTTGGTGTCTCCTGTGCCAGAGAAACAGGAGTGTAAACTTTCAGCCCGTTCTTCCCCCATGCACGGAAAGATACCGTAAAGCATGTGAATGAAGCATACTATAGATCACATGGGACATTAGGATTAGTGTTAAAACATGTGCTGGGAATGGAACACATTGGTTATATTTACAAGTACTGACTGATTCATTTCAGGTATAGTTTAGCGAAAAACATCTTATATCCATTTTAGTTTTTGATCATCCAATAACTGCTGTATGACCAAAGCGAGTTTGATTATTTTGTGGATGTGACATTGTTGAGGATCTTGTGGTTGAATATGGGCATGCTTGTATTAAAATCAATATCACAAATGTGATGGAAAAAACTTCATGGATGTGCAGATATTAGCAATATTCAAATGAAAAAATATCAAAATAAATATAAATTGTGCTTCTATTTTATTTTGCAATGTTGTCAGCCATTACAATACCTTTAAAAAATATAATTAATGTGCAACTGTGTAAGGCATATCAAAAGATTAACACATTATAAATACATTTGTTGTGCCGTTTAGCTCTAACTTTGACTTGAACCCAAGTGCAGTAATTAAACCTGGAGTCCTCCAGCATAAAGCATGGCCATGAAATGCACCAAAGAGACTAAATAGATCACACCTTAGAGTGCTCATTGTATCAATGAATATAAACTGCTCTAGCCCAAGTAGTCAAACTTAATATATAAATGACCAGGGGTGTGAAATAATATTTAGTCCATCCATATAATGATGAGGAAAATCCCTCTGCTGCTGTAGCATGCACCGTGCTCAGCTCACCGTGTCTCTGTCCCACATCCAGCAGGATGGGCTCCTCCAACACAACTGTGAAAGTCTTGTTCTTCTCGTACTCCTCGTCATCAATGACCTTCACATTCAGCATCTTCCTGAAAGCAGAGGGGTCAGGGAACAAGGAAAGGATGGAGCCGAACAGAGATGCGTGATTTATTGAGGAAATATCAGCAGCGATTAATAAGCAATTTGCATTTGTTATTTAAAGTAAAATAAAAAATGGATTCCAGGCATCTAGTAAGATTAGTTTATCATGCTAAGCCCGTGCTTTTGTATGAATACAAACTGTGTACCAAAGAAGTGTTATAATGAATTGTGAAATATAGATGTTAAATAAAAGATGGAAGCTGGAGATTTGTTAGAAATTAACAAATACAAACCCGTAAACAACACTATGTAATACATGAATATATATATACTGTATATCATATTTCCCAGCACCCCACAAGAGGGCGGACTCCTACAGCATTAATTCCATTAGAGCACAAGAGAAACATAGCGAGATAGCCCACACCTCTCCCACACACTTCATGCTATAAGTCATCGGAAATTGGATTATTATCTTTTTCTCAGTGGAAATCAAGCACCACCAATGTAGGAACCCATGCAGGGTCAGACATATTTACAAATACAGCTTTTGTACTGTTAAATCCGAGTGCTACGGAAACACGTAAAGATGTGGTGTCAAACTGTGGCCGACATATTTGCTTCAGAGCGCTTCATTCTCCTACACTGTCACAGTGAGTCTTTCTCTCCCTCTCCCTCCATCTCCCTAATGATATGTGGGTGGCTGTCTATTTCTGTCTACTCATGTACACTCAGAATTCGACAACACGCTGGTAGAGCTTTTTGCTTGCAGAAGAGAATACGTTTATTTTAAACACAAGTGATACGTCATCTGCAGTCTAATGTCAAGTAAAGTCATGCCAGTGGGAGCAAAGGGAATCGCAGTATAGCCTAGAGTCCTTACAATGGGGAAAAAAAAAAAGTTTATTTGTGCAAGATGTTATTTCAAGTGCGATCTGGATAGGGACACAGCAAGTTTACTTTAAAGCATCGTGGAAAGGTCTTAAAATAAAAAGTGCATCAGTTGCTATGAACTGTATTCAAGTAGCAGTCATTTTTATATAAGTCTACATCACATTTTAGGCAGAGACTGTTTGTCCTTCTTATGCGTATGCAGATGTAAAGGATAAAACAGGCAGGGATTAAACAAACATTTACATAATGCAGACCTCTCGCTGAAATACAAGCTATAAATGAAGGCTGTCAAAAAGCAGCAGGGAAGTAGGTCCACACACTGCATTAGGCTGATTAGGTGGAAATTTAAATCTCAACCTCTGCCTGGTTTAATAGCAGGGTGATAATGACACAAAAAGTGAACAAATCAAAACGTACTGCAGATACATAAAAGGTGAAGGTGAGATTATTTTTTTGAATACATTTTACAAGTAAAATAGTTGTTTTTTTTCTTCACCTGGTTGAACCCTAAAAGCACTGAAAACATACTGGTTCATTGAAATAATCAAAAGTACAAAAGTGAGCTATAAGTCAACAACCATAGTCGTAGACCATTGTGTTAACATTGGTCCTAATAGGGTGACGGTTGAAGTTGAACACTGTAGAGTCAATAATTAATTCAGTTTGGATTTTTGATAAGTTATGAATCATTTCTGAATGTGCCAGAACTCTAAACCATGTCGCTCAATAAAGCTCATGGAAAACCGGCAATTAAGATACCAAAAAAAGAAAGTATTACCAGTTGAAGTAGTACAACCCAGGGGAGCTTTTGACTAAGTGGGT
Source organism: Cottus gobio (assembly GCA_023566465.1). Lineage (NCBI taxonomy): Eukaryota > Metazoa > Chordata > Actinopteri > Perciformes > Cottidae > Cottus > Cottus gobio. The sequence continues at coordinate 14,869,644 of CM042229.1, read as the reverse complement.
GGCTCCCTCTCTGAAAGGTTAACATTTTAAATAAATATGTGTTCACAGTGTAGAAAAAGGTTTCCCGGGGTTTTTCAGATTTTATAATTCTTTGTCTTGAGGTCTGGCCTTGCATGACGGAACAGATCAACATTTTGGAAAACTTGCTTTCTTAAGAGATGAGAAGATCCATACCTCTTGTGTCTGTACTCTCTATATAAAGCTACAGCTGCAGTTTGTTAGCTTATAACACAAAGACCGGTATAAAATGGTTCCAGCTTCTCAGAAATTTAGCGTAATTCCAAAAATATCTTTCTATCCTTTGAAAATGGTAATAACTACATCAGGTGCTTCTTGTCCAACATCTAACCTTGGGGTTTGAAATGGTCAGAGTAAGTTCCGCTTCCTGAACCCCGATCTCTGCATGTCAATGTGAGCTCTCATTACAACAGGCAAAGTTGGAATCTATCGAGACCCTATTTACAATCCTACTGCAAATCACATTTCACAGTTTATCATCTCAGTCCGCCTGTTGGCTCCATACTTGGGATAGTTTATAAAAAGAAATGCAGAAAGGCAGCTGCGGCCATATGGGGATATGGCTCTGCGGTTGAGAAAAAAGAAAGAGGCAGGCAGCTATGTGAACTTCTTTTTGGGAGTTTCCTGCTCCTTGGTTTGGTTAGGATGCTCCAGTTTCCTCCCACAGCCAAAAGAAATATACAGTAAGTCATGAGAACTGGAGTCTCCAAACTGCCCACAGGTCTAATTGTGAGTGATGTCATGCCTCCATGTTCACCCTTGGAGAGAATCTTTGCTTTCTGCACTCTGCATGCTGGGACCGGCCTGCTGCGAGTCGGACAAACAGGGCGCCAGTAGGGAGAATGAGTGAATGCAGAAATTCACGACAGTATTTCAAATGCCTACAACTGAACGGGGCACTGCCATTTAGTTGAAGGATCATGGCTCAAACCAATATGTCAGCATGCGTCTGCCTTGCTGAAGTGTCCTTGTGCAAGATACTGGAACTCTACCAGCTCCAGAGAGACCGCATTGGAGCTGAAAATGAATGAGCACCGGGAAGAAATCTGTTTCTCATATCTGCAGCAGATAAAATATGACCATTATATTGCCTCCACTGTAAAATGTTGTTGGGTTATTATGTACAGAATATCTATCTCAAAACAAATGGTCATTGACATTGATGATGATATACGACTCATATTATAACTTAAACTTGCAAATATTGTGTGGCGATATAATTGAGAAGGGCTGCTAAATGATATTCAAACAACTGAGCGAGGACAATTTCAAATATAACACAAGCAGCTATGTCATTCAGAACTGCAGAAATATGTGCCCCCATATTTATACAATATTGTGTCTCTTCCTGCTCTATGACGCTCCGCTTTTTATTCCATACGAGTGCAGCTTTTGGACTTGTTCAGACTGCCACCTCAAATCAGTTGTTTTTTCTTCGGTATATCCAGATTGCATCCAGTTTATAGACTTTATAAAATATGGATGTAATATCTGGGATGTCACCAGGTTTCTGAAATGCAGTCGTAAAATCTCAAAGCGGGGGTCGCCATCTTGGCTGTGACGACTCAGCCTCACTCTAGAAATAGGCAAAGGCCAACGCAGCAGAGCATAGCGTGCTGATGTGGCACCCACCTTTCGACACACTCTATTACGCATTATTATATACAGTCGCTATTATTACTATTATTATATAGTGGACTCTCCTGACTCTCCGCACTGCTTCCATATGGCGGCAGGTGATAACGGGACCCTACCCTGCGGCTGCTCCACTTTTGTGTGTTTGCCAGAGAGTGCAGAACGATATTGATGCTGACTACTTTAAGCGTGAGAAATAAAAAATATCACGATATTGATTTTCCTTTTCAGAAGTGATCTCCTCACATCTCTTTCATCTTTCAGCTTATATAACTGCCCCCGTTATCCACCTCAGCCTCAACTAGTGTGTAGTGCCACACATTTTGAGGCGCTAACGAAAACAGATACAAGAGGAAGCTACACACAAGCATCAAAGGGTCTTTGCAGATCTTCCTCTAATCCATAAACACAGAATGTAAAACGGTTCAGCCTGTTTATTTTGGCTCAGAGGTTCGTGTCTGTATCATAATCTATTTACTGCAGTGCAGAATTTAGATGGTAAATTATTATTTAACTGCACGCCCGGATTTTAAACCGTGGCTCCACGCCAAAAGCTTAAAAACTAGCCTTCCTCCTTTTGCTCCTCTGCATGCTCAAAAATCGACCAGGACTGGCATATGTACAGAAAGACACGCAAAACAAGAGGCACTGTAACACTAACACACACACACACACACACACACACTGCCGAGTGTCAGCTCTGTGTACTGAATGCCCAGGGAAACACTTGGGTAAGAAAAGCCAGCTTTGTTTGAAGGATGAACTTTGGCAGCCTGCTGAGCTGTAAGATATATAGGAAGATATATATTTAACACGGAGCATTTGCAAGCTTGTCTGCATAAAGACATAAAGACACAAATACACGCGTGGAAACTAAAAGCCCAAATTCTTTCGCAGTGATGCGGTTTCACCTGCATCTTTTAACAGGACTGACGGAACGCTCCGAATTAAACAACATCATGAAATATTCAGTCAGACTTGGGGATCTGAGTAGCATAAAGCAGGGACAAAATGTGATAATGTACAAGTGTTAGGTCGGGGGAAATCTGTTCAACAGGGAACTTTGGCTCAATTGGCTCTACACTGATAAATACTTTTATGTGGCAAATAGAGACGTCAGCTGTCTTTCTTTCTCTAACCTTCTTACGGCTCTAGATTCAAAATACAGCTGGCTAAAAAGATAAGTAAGCTGCTGTGATTTGACCTAACTGGATGGACCTGACCAGTCTGACTCAAGATCTGAGCCAGACCTTTTTACCTATGATCAGAGTGCCTCTTTAAGTCCTTGTTTGCTATTCAAAGGAGCACAGGAGCAGCTGAGAACGGCTTTGGCATTTCCCTGTTGCTTTTGGGTTTCCTTTTCATCCGTTTTACCCGGAGCAAACTGTCCTGCTCTGCTGGGTCCTGCTCTCCACGGTCATTCCTCTCCTGCTGCACAGCAGCTGTTGAGAGAAGCATGACTCCAGATAATATGAAGTGTGCAGATGCTTGTGCCACTGTCAGCTTGCCACAGTCAGATGAACAGAGTCTTGGCTCAGTAGGTGAGGATCTTATCTAATGCTCAGTCTCCATTTGAATGCAGATACAAGCTGCCAGCTTCTAATATTCCTGCGATGCACTACTGTCTCATTAACCACAGCTACAGTTGCCGCCTGCGCTGTGTTGAGAACTTTTGGGACTCCTTTAACCCCCTCTTCAGTCTCTTTAATTGCTTTTGATGCTCAAGAAGCTCTTTTCAGTTCCCCTCTGGAGCGACATTTTGTTTGATGTGGGTTTAAAGAGGATTCAGCGCACAGACATACTCTTAGAAAGACACACAGAAACAAGAAAACATGCAGATAAATGTGCACAAGCAAACTGACAAACATACAGACTAACATATAATAAAATCTCACCTGCACTGCGAGGCAAAAAGACAAATAGGGAGATCTGCAATCTCTTTGACACAGTGTATTCACCTGCCTTTCCTCCCACTCTGCCGACCTACACAATACACCTACACACGAGCCCTGAGATTCTCCTCACACAGATGCATTCATCTGACACATTTGATTCCTTTGTTTTGTCCTTTGGTGTGCTGTAAATTATTTTGATGGGATGAGCTTGATATTGTTCAGGGCATTTTCTTTTTTAACTAAAAAAATAAATCACCGCTGTGGATAATTGCTAGGTCCTTTGCTCGTCACATAATAAAACAAACACAAGTGTACTCGTCATGTAGCCAAACCTTCCACACAACGTTGAAGAGAAAAGATGGAAAAACATCCCACTTTCACCTCTCTCTCTCTGTGCTCTTCCTCCCTGCTCTTTTTATATGCCTCTCTGCTGGTGCAAATCCTTTTGTTGAAAATATCACACAGGTCTCATTGCATACACCTGTTTCAGTAGCTGCTCAACCCTCATCCCCTGCTCTCTGTTGTTCAATCACATGCCTGGTTTTCTTTCCTCGAACATGTACTCCCTTTGTTTTCTGCAGTGGAGTTTTCATTTCTCTGCATTAAAAAGAACTGCACAGAAATCCTATGTAAATTCATTCATTAAATGCTGCTTCTTCTTCTTCTCCTTCATTTCATTTTTTTCTCTTTTACATCATCTCCATTGTTTCATTATCTCTCTCTCACAATTATATCCTCTTATCCTCCCACATCATCTCTCTGAAAGATCTAAACTTCTCAGAGCCAACGTATCTATGACTCATAAAAATAGTCCTTTTATCCTTTACCAGAATAGATAATTTACAGTAATCTAGCAGGACTGTTTAACATGCCAACGTGTGGGCTGTAATGTTTGATATAGTGATGAGAAGCAACAACAAATCATCACATCAAAGAAGAAGAGGAACAGTTGTCACTCACATGGTCTCATCGTTCTGAAACTCCAGCTTGCCAGAAACCTCCTCGTAGTCCTCCCCACCCTTGGCGGTGCCCTCGACGGTGTGGTAGGGAATCGCCACCTTGCCCCTCGCCCCGGACGTCCGGTGAACCTTCACCTGCATGTTGCCGATGCTCTCACTGACCCTCATGGAGTTATGCTCGAACGTGAAAATACCAGCGTGGTCGTCATCATAGATGGTGACCGTGGCGGTGTGAGCGCTGCCCAGGGCTGCCTTGGGGGGAACATGGGCGATGCCCACCGTGCTGTTGCTGGAGGTGATGGAGGTTGGCTCAAGGACGGAGACCTCAGCCCGATGCGCGATACGTGGATTACTCAGGCGCACGTAGAAATGCTCATCCTCTTCAAAAATATCATCATCAATAACGCCAACAGTGAACTCTTTAGTTGTCTCACCAGGCTTGAAGACCAAAGTGCCTTCAGCAAACTCGTAGTCTGAGCCGGCATTGGCAGTCGCATCCTCTGTGCGGTAGTCCACCTGAGCGGCACAAGCAAAGAAAGAAACTTTTTTTAATTTAGCGTCTGGAGTTTTAATAAAATGCTGAATTATTAATATATCTTATGCCTGAAGCAATTCAAGTGGATTTTAAATTGACCATGAGCATTAACAATCATTACTTTCTATTACCTTCACAGTGCAGCCACTTTCTCCCCCATGCCGGGTAACGGACAGCTTCAGTGAGCCACAGTTCTCAAAGCACTGGTAGTGAGAGGTTTCAAACTGCAGGTAGATGGTGTTGGGATCTTCCTCTTGCCCAGTGGCCTCATGACAACTCACCACCTTCCTGGCCTGGTCAGCGGCGTGCTTTTTCAAGATGTTCCCGGCTCCGATCATCATGCGCGTGGCTTGAATGCGATAGAAGGCCCGGCTCTTCTGTTGTTGGACCAGCACTTGGTAGTTGGCCATCTCAATCAGCTGCTCCATGTCCTTCTCCGGGTGCCTTTGTTTTAAGTCTTTTAGAGTGCGAGCCATCTCCCGTCGGGCCTCTTCCTCTTGAACTTGCTCCGCACTCATCCCTCCACCTTCCTCCACCCCCTCCAGCATTCCATCCAGAGCATCTTTGGGGTGAGTGTGTGAGTTCCCACCCTGGCCATCCATCTCCAAGTCCATTTTAGTGAACATGGCATCTCCCTCTGACTCAATGATAATGCCACGGGTCTTGTCTGCACGATACCGCTTATGGACGTACTTGTAGAAGAGCAGGCGTCGGTCTGCAATCCAGGCTTGCAGCACACAGAGAGGGAAGAAAAGGAAGGTGAGGACGGCCTCCCAAACCTCCACCTCTCCGGGGGAGACCACAGAGAGAATGATATACAGCCAGATGTAAGCGAACACGCTCCAGGCAGCAGTGACAAAAAACACCCGCAGGTGCTTTACCTTGCGAGTTTCATTTTCTGGCACCACGTAGACACAGATAGCGATGATAATGAACATGTTGAATGCAGCGCTGCCCACAATCGTGCTGGGACCCAGAGATCCAGCCTCAAAATTATGACCGACCACTTCAATGACGGAAAGCAGGATCTCTGGTGCAGATGAGCCCAGCGCCATCAGAGTCAGGTTGGATACGGTCTCATTCCAGATGCGGACAGTAGTTGTTGTTGTCTCACCGTTGGGCTTCTTGATTGTGATCTCCTTTTCCTGAGAGGTGATTACTTCAATAGAAGACATGAAGCGGTCCGCGACAATGGACATGCCGAGGAACATGTATATAAGGGCTGCAAAGTAAACAATGGCACGTGCCACCTTGTCACCCACCGCAGGGTTTTGGGGGTTCCACATGGGCAGCACCACGCCCTCGGAGCAGTTATCAGTACTGGAGCAGTTGCCTGGTGTGATGCCAGTGTCTTCGGGACTGGCGCTGCCCTGGGAGAAATGAGTGACTCCTGGGAGCAGAACCAGTAGAAAGGAGATGAACATACATGGCGTGGAAGGGGGAGTGAAATTCAGGATACTCTTGTGCAGAGACATTGCAGCGAGATGACACTTGGAGTCTTCTGGTGTCGGAGGTCAATCCACGTCACATGTGAAGGTCTATCCAAATGTCTGAAAGACAGAAGAATACGAAATGTTCGTGTAGGATGAGATCGTCACAATGCCTGCGTCAGATGTTCACCATTTAGGGTTCAATTCCTTCTATAACCTCGACAAGCATATCACATCACAGAAGTACTCAGTCATACACTTTGGTATGCAAATGACGTGGGATCCAACAGTTCTGTTGGTCCGAGTTTGGAAAGCTAAAAATATTGGCAACTACTAATCATTGAGTCATTTGTATTGAACTACCTTGTCAAACTCCCACACATATATAATGTGGTCATTCTGTGCTAAGCAGCGGTAGAAATGTTACCCTCTGCACCTGTAGTATTGAGGGAAAAAGTGACTCAGTCCACCATGTATTGTAAAGTTAGAGGGGATTCTAAAAATAATCTTCACTGACAGCATAACAAGGAAAGAGCAGTTGTTCTTGGGCAGCATCCCAGACCTACCGATAAAGATATTATAAGATGATTCAAAGGAGAAACAATCCTGATCTCTGATGGAAGTGCAGCATGCCTCTCAACTCCACTATATATATTGCTTAATGCTAAAAATGTATTAAACACCCTTTTTTGCATTTTACATTAGACATTTAAACTATGTCAGGGTATAACTTAAAATAATTTCACAGTGGTTTTCTTGGCAGCAGAGTGGCCATAAACAGCTTGAGTGAACAATTCAGGGAGTACAGCATCAATGCTGTCCAGAGGATTAACGTCTGCATCGATGTGAACAGAGAGGAGAGGAAAAAAAAGCACAGGAATGTAATCTGGTGCTTCCTAATTAAAATTGCAAGACCCATCTCCATCTCAAAAATAGGTTGCCTACCTACAGCAGAATATATTTTACTATGCGTTACATACAGCACATGCTCTCATTGACATGCAGCAGAGGATAGCTGCAATCTCCACTTTGACCTGCATAACTGGAGTGCACGTTTTCCATCAAGGCACCATTTCAGGGTGAAGCAGGGATGCAGAAATTAAGTAGTCTTTTTTATTGTTGCCTTATAAATAAAAGACAAACAGATTATGTTTGTGCAACAACAGCTTTATGTTGCAACTCGACACATGTCTGCTGAACAGAGAGAGTGAAACGTCAGCTAATTCAGCACCATGGACAGCGACTCCTGCAACAACAAGGAGCAACAGAAACGTGTGATCCTCAGTCTGGTTTTTCAAAGAATGTTTCATAATTATTCAACAAAGACATTTTAGAAATTCCTGGATGATTCTTCGTAATATTTATATGACGAAGAATCATCCAGGAATTTCTAAAATGTCTTTGTTGAATAATTATGAAACATATATATATATATACATGCATACACACACATTAGAGGCAAGAGTACATGATTGTGTACTTTCACCATTGATTCCTTTCTATAATATAATATGATACTGCCTTCGTCTGGCACACAACCCAGCACAAATTTTGAGTGGGTGACGTTTCTATGGTAAAAGCAAGCTCGCCAAACTGTGGTCGTAACACAGGAATAAAACAGCACAATAGAGACAAAAGGCGTCTACATTTTTTTTCATCTGTCCTAGTAGTGCCATAGACAGTTCATCAATATGCATTCCTCTCTGAAATCACCAGGTAGCAACAAAATAACAAGGTACAGAAACATTGAGAAACTCTTTCTTGTTTCTCTGAAGAATCCAGGATTCATTACTTAACGCAACTCCCAAGCGTACCGTTTCCCCCCTTACATTGATAATTTCAGTCTCACCAAAGACATTTAATAGATTCCAAACATCCTGCTGGATTTCTACCACTACAGAACAATTATCTGCACTGCTGATATTTCCCATTCATTTCTTGATTAACCACCTCCGTGCACGATGTATACCACTGAAACGCCCAGCAAGATGACACTTTTCCATTTCATTAAGTTTCTCATTTAACCTTTAATAAAATTCCAAAATTATCCAAATCTGAAAAACATAGCCAATTAGAATTATGATAATTTCATCTTCAAATGTGTTCCTGTTTGCCAAGCAGAGGTCTCAGGTTGGCAAGTAAACACTTGTACATAATGAGTCACACTTTGATGCCAGCACTCATTTTGTGGGAGATGGTGTGTTTTTTTTGTCTTTTCTTCAAATGGTGGCAGTCTCAATGTGTAGTGAGACTCCTGATAAATGTAATTTGTAATATCTTGGGGAATGAAAAGTCATGAAAAAAACAAACAGAAGGAAAATGAAGCAGATGCAATGTGTAAACAACAACATAAAAACCTAACTGACTGTTAGCAGACAACATGGATTCCTTGAGCAGGTGTGAACAAGAACATAATCAATTAACAGAGAGCAAAACATGCAGCAAAACATGCAGCAAAACATGTAGCCTTCCATTGGTTTTCATGCAGCTACTGTAGAGCTCTAGGGCTCAGCATAGTGAAAACCCAAGATGCTCATGCAGGAATATATTGATGTTTTTTTTATCTCCTATTTTCAATATTCTAAGAACTCACCTGGGTGCAGTTGTCAGTGAGTCAGCTCAGTGTGGAAGTTGTGGCCTCAGGAGATTAACTTATCTTTCATATCGCTCTGTGGAAAGACAGGTTATCTCAAATTAAAAAATTGTAGAGAGGGTTTTATAATCACCATGAAAACTAGCCTGAAAGGATTCCACATTAGAGAGTTTTAAGAAGCTTATTAAAAGCCATATATGTGGGCCAGCAGATTTAGCAACAACACAAATTGTAACAGACAATTCAAAATGTTAAATTACAAATGGGTTCAGAGACGACTAGATTATTGGACACTACAGATGCACAACAACAAAAAAGCCGATTATCCGTCAGTGCGCTACATGAGGGACAAATAAGACCGGTCCATTTGGTGCGAACAGCAGTGTCACAGAGATACTCACGGAAAGCCCCGAATCGCCTTTGGACCCTGGTCTCAGTGTGGCTACCCTGCACCAGTTCAACAGAAGAAGACACCCCGTGTGCCTATCACACAGCAGGCGTGTGTAATGGTGTTGCTTGTTGCGCTGGTGTCTTGGTAATGACGCGTTGCTTTCCACGGTGCTTCTTCGCTATTTCTTTCCTCTGACAGGTACCCTACCTCAGCAAACTTAACACTGCCGGATTAGTTGCTTTTATCAGATCCTCCTCGCTCCTGCGCGGCGACACCTTCCGCGAACCTATAAGTAATTTTTCAAAAACCCCAAATACGTTTTCAGTTTGATCCTGTCCAGGCTAACGTTACGTGCAATTGTTGATGCGTAACATAATAAATGAAATGACTGGCTATCCTCATTCGTCCCGCTTGTATCAGTCCGAATTCTTCCAAACTGTCAATTTATAAAAAAAAGAAGAAAAAAAAAGCTTTAAGGATATTCTTTTCTCGGAAAAATAAACTGAGTGAAAAAAAATCCCCTGCTTTTCTGTCTGAGCTGGATAACGCACAGAACCAAACAGGACTGCACATGAGAGTAGGCGTGAATGAATGGTGAAGGATTGAGAGGACGCAAATCACACAGCACACGGATCAGGACAAGATGGATATCAAGCAGAGGGATGGTGGCAGAAAAGAAAGAGGAGTGTGGTGTTATGCAAATGGAAGTATTGTCTTACTCTTCTTGCGGTGGGCAGCATTGGCACAAGAAACGATGAGAGCGAAGGAAGAGCAGTAACACTGCAGAAACAGGGGAGGAGACGTTCAGAAACAGCGCTACACGCACGGTTGGTCCTCCTGACTGCGCATCAGGAGTCCAGGATGAATGACCATTTCACTCCTGAATTATTCCACTCCTCATTATTTGCTCATTTTCGTTATCAGCCATCACCACAGATTAACCTCCTGTCAGCTCAAAGCTAAAGATCTGATATTCGAGTCAAGGACTCAGAAATCCCAGATGTTGCTGCTTGTGGGTCTGTTGTGTGTTGGGTGGTTTTTGTTTTAATCTGGACACATACGTAGTAGAGAAAAAGACACATATTCTGAATTTACCATGAATTATTGAGACATACTATAAAACTGGCAGAAGAAATTGATCTATCATTAAGGGGAAAACAAATAAAACGAAACTTGGAAAAAAAGAGAAAGAGGCTTAAACAGGTAGAGCATTAATGTTGTTTATTACACACAAGCAAAACAAGATGACTGCAGGTGAGACAACTTTGCATCCCGATCCCTACCACTAAGCGGAATAAAATAATATGTAAAGTTTGACCTTTGGGTGGTGCCAGAAAAAACAAAACACCATTGTATTTAATTAAGGTAATTCTACGGATCATAGGGACTACTACGCAGACTTTAAAAACAGTTAACAGTATAAAGTATGACTAAATAACCCAGATAATGTCATTGTGATGTCATCAGGGTTATCCTAAATTGTGGGTGCTTTCGTAAACCCAATCTGAGGATCTACACTAAAACAAGAGTGCTATTTGAAGAAACAGAGCGCTCTATGAGTTAACAAACTGGTAAAATGGATGAAAGAAGAACGTATAATGCAAAATATCACCTCTGCGTTAGATCTCATTGTCGGGGTGACAGTGATTATGATGAGACCTGAAGTGAACAATATGCCTCTGATTAGTCAGGAAACACAGAATACAACAAGGTTAGCATTTAGTGAAAATGTCACCTAGGCTTTGCTTACAGTTTTTATCAAATAGTATGCAAACAAGTTTCACACACCCTGGACTTCTAAAAGGTTGCATTATGGGAATTGTAGACTCGTAGAATAGTTTTTGGAGTTTGGAGCTAAAAGTCAGGATTTCTCTGCCTTTGCTGCAGATGTTGACCATTCTTTTTCAAATATCTTTATCTTATGAGTCCCATAATTTTTTGGAAATTAAATTCTAAATCTCTGTATCACCCTTTAATTAATCCCAAAAAAGTATTAATATTGTAAGAATTGACTAAACCTTTAATAATCTATTCTGTACCGGCAAAATAGGCATGCGATTAGCTGTTATAATTCTAAATAGGTAGAATTTCAACATTCATATAATTAGGGCTGTTACGACTCCTAAGGGATCTAGGGGAAAGTAGTCACAAACATAAAGACAGAGGCAAAGTGGAGTGGTAGAAATAAGGTTTATTGGAGGTCGCTCACTCCAAACGTAAACACATACGAGAAAAGAAGGGTGGACGAGGGTGCGGCCAAAACAAAAGTCACCAAAAGAGGGTCCCCAAAAGGGAGACTAAACGGTAGAGCTGTTCCGTTTCAAAATACATTCGGGGCAGCACCCACTAACCTATGTGCTAACAAAAGGTAAGCTACGTGAAGAAATCAGTATTAGCTCTTGCCCTCACCCAGTCTTCCTCGCCCCACCCCACGTGGGTATTCGTCGAGGCACAACACAATCTTACACACAAGGAGAGAGCCCTCGAACAGTCACGCATACAACGAGGGACAGGGACACTCCGTTTCCTGCAGGTCCCCGGTAGCTCTCCCGCCGAACGTCCCCGACTTGTCTGGCACCGCTCGTTGTTTCTCCCCTCTCTTTCATCCCGCCTCCTTTTAAGAAGCCGGTCGTACCGGAAGTAGGCGCGGCTTCGACGCCTCAATTGGATGCTCCACTCTCCCCTCTCTTCCGGACGTAGGCGGGCCTTCCGTCTCCTGCTCAGCTCCTGTTCTCGGCACACACACACATACTCCCAGAAACGGTGAGAGCCGTAACACCCCCCCCCCATAAACCCAAACTCCCTAGTTTGGATAAGCTCGAGGGTTATTACAGTAACCTCACAGTATCATCTTCTTCACCCGTGCAATCTAGATAGTGCATCTGCAATCACGTTATCCGAACCTTTCTTGTGCCTGATGTCTAACTGGTACTCCTGTAGGAAAAGAGCCCACCTCATAAGCCGTTGATTATGGTTGTACATCCTTTCCAGGAACACCAGGGGGTTGCGGTCGGTGTAAACCACCACTGGCAAAGAGGTGGATCCCACATATACCTCGAAGTGTGGTAAGGCCAACAGCAAAGCAAGGGTTTCTTTTTCAATAGTGGAATAGTTCAACTGGTGTGGGACGAACTTCTTTGAGAAGTAGCAGACGGGATGGTCTACCCCTTCCACATCTTCCTGTAGCAGCACTGCTCCCGCCCCCAGCGCACTAGCGTCCACTTCCATCTTGAAAGGCCTGGAAAAGTCCGGAGCGGCTAGCACTGGGGCATGACACAGGAGAGATTTTGCACTGTCAAAAGCCACTTGACACTCAGGAGTCCATACGAACTCCACCTTTGGACTCATTAACCTCGTGAGAGGCTCAACCACCACTGAAAAGTTTCGGCAGAATGCTCGGTAGTAGCCAGCCAAGCCAAGGAACGAGCGTAATGCTTTCCGAGTGGTTGGACTCGGACTTGATGCAATGACTTCTATCTTGGCTTCTACCGGTCTCACTTGGCCCTGGCCCACCTGTCGACCGAGGTAAGTCAAGGTTGCCTTGCCGAACTCGCACTTAGCCAGGTTGACGGTCAGGTTTGCCTCCGCCAACCGTCTGAACACCTCCGTGAGTGTTTGGAGATGACTCTCCCAACTCTCCGAGTAGATAATGAGGTCGTCTAGGTACGCTTTGCAATCCCTAACCCCGGCTAGGACCGTATTTATCAGTCGCTGAAACGTGGCTGGGGCGTTGCACATCCCAAATGCCATGACAGTATACTGCAGGAAATCGTCAGGTGTGACAAACGCCGATATCTCTGAAGCTCTACTGGTTAAGGGTACCTGCCAATAACCCTTTAGCAAGTCTAACTTGCTCACAAATACTGCTGACCCCAACGTATCTACACAATCTTCTATTCGAGGCAGTGGGTAGGAGTCACGAAGAGTGACAGCATTCACCTTCCGAAAATCAGTAATAAACCTGGGGGAACCATCCACCTTGGTTTCCACCAGACATGGGGAACTCCAGGGGCTGGCACTAGGCACGGCCAGTCTATTCTCTAGGAGATACGCTACCTCCCCTTTCATCACTTCCCGTTTTACCATATTCGCCCGATATGGATGTTGCTTGAGGGGCCGTGGGTCTGTTAATTTAACATCATGTTCTATGAGATGGGTTCGACCGGGAACGTCTCGGGACAAACACGGAAACCGTCCTATTAACTCCATCACGTCCCGCTTTTGGTTGGCCCCCAGGTGGGATAGACTAGTGGGTAAGGCCGCAATTGCCCCGGAATTGGTTAACCGCGACCCGGGGTATATGGGACGACATAGCCTCACCTCATCATTCGGCTCCCGGTCAGACTCTGCGACCGTCATCGCAGCGACTCTCACTGGGACTGTCTCCCGAGAGGATTTCCCGGCGTTCTCCTGCGCAGTCCCTACGGCCTCTGACTTCCTTTTCCTGTCATGATACACCTTCAACATGTTAATGTGACACACTCACGTTTTCTGTCGTCGATCTGGCGTGCTTAACACATAATCCGTGTTCCCTAACCTCCCTTGAACCTCATAAGGCCCGGTGAACTTAGCGGACAGTGCCGTGCCAGGAATGGGAAGGAACACTAGGACTTTATCTCCTACGGTGAATTGCCGTTCTACCGCCCCCCGATCGTACGTGTTCTTCATACGTCTCTGGGCCACCTTCAACCTGCTTCTAGCTAGAGCGTTGGCCGCATGAACTCGCTCGCGGAACCGACGGACGTAGTCCAACACCTTCGGTGCGGGACTGGACTGCAGGATCAACAGCTGCTCGTGCAGCATCTTTAGCGGCCCGCGCAGAGTATGCCCAAATACCAACTGTGCGGGGCTGAACCCTAACGACTCCTGCACAGCATCACGAGCGGCAAACAAAACAAACGGAACGCTCTCGTCCCAATCCATACAGTGTTCTTGGCAATGTTTCTTGAGCATGGATTTCAAGGTTTGATGCCACCTTTCCAAAGCTCCCTGCGACTCTGGGTGGTACGCAGAAGAAACCACATGTCGTATTTCCAATGTTGCCAGGACCTGCTTAAATATTCTAGACTGGAAATTTGTCCCCTGGTCGGACTGTACCTCCCTGGGTAGTCCGAACGTGGAGAAGAATTTAAGTAACGCCTTAACTACACTTTTCGCGGTGATATTCCGGAGGGGGACCGCCTCCGGATATCGAGTAGCCGAACACATTATCGTGAGCAAGTACTGATTGTCGCTTTTCGCGCGTGGCAATGGCCCCACACAATCTATTATCACTTTGTCAAAGGGAGTTTCCATTACAGGTACAGGATGTAGGGGGACTGGGGGAGCCTTTTGATTGGGTTTCCCGGCTAGTTGACATACATGACAGCTACGGATAAAGGTAGCAGTGTCCGTTTTTAGCCCAGGCCAGAAAAAATGTCTCAACACGCATTGGTAGGTCTTGGTGACCCCCAAGTGAGCTGACCACATACTCTCATGGGCTACGGACAACACATGCTGTCGGTAGACGGTGGGCACCACTATCTGACTCACCGTTTGCCAATCGGGGTCAGCGTCTACCCTGGGGGACCACCCTCGCATCAACACCCCATCTCTTAACCAGTACACTACTTTTTCGCCCCTTGCTGTGCTGCGGTCACTTACCACTTTCTTGAAGCACAGGTATAGTGAAGGATCCTCTCTCTGGGCCATGGCTAAACGCTCCGTGGTGGGAGGAAGAAGTGGAGGGACTTCGGTCTCTTCCTCCGTCGGCACGGGATCCGGATCAGGAATGCACGTGGGGGACTGCAAAGTCTCACAAAAAATAGTGTCAGCTAGGGAAACCTCCCCTTCACCCCCCAGCTGGCGAGCCCTAGCTCGGGTTACGATACACACAGGAGTTCCTGGCGAATTCCCTTGAACCTTAGGCAAATCTAATACCTCCAGGGCGGGGTACACTTTACCTCCGGCTATGTCGTTTCCAAGGAGCATGACCACACCGGATATTGGGAACTCATCACATACCGCTACAGGGAAAAATCCGCTTACCAGCTCGGATTGCAGGTGCATTCTGTGCACCGCCCTAGGGACGTACCCTAGTTCAATGCCTCTCAGGACCGCTGCAAACCCACACGAGGATTCCTCGGTAAATGGCAGTGCTGAGGCCAGTACCATCGATTGCGAGCATGCTGTGTCCCTCAATACCTTTACTGCTTTTTGATCTGCAGGTAACCCCGTTAAGGAGACGAGAGCCTCTAATACGAACGGTCGGAAACATTCGTCAACTTCCCTAGAGTTTCCCTCAACTAACTCGGGGTCCCGCCCCTCCCGAACCAACCCCACCCCTTTCGGCTGGGTCCTAAACGGGGGTGACTCTTTGCGTTTCACCAATACACAGTCAGCAATTATATGCCCCGTCTTGTGGCAATAAAAACATCGCCGTTCGGCCTCCCTACCCCCCCGGGGTTTCGGAGGAGAACCCCCCCCGCTGGGGGGGGTACCCCCCCGGAGAAAAAAACGGTTTATGGATTAAGGTATACTCATCTGCCAACGTAGCCGCGGCCGCTACCGTGACCACCTTCTGTTCATTGAGATACAACGTGATTCTCTCAGGAAGACACCGCTTAAGTTCCTCAACCAAACACAACTCCCGAAGTGAACCGAAATCCTCTACATTAGCCGATGCGAGCCACCGGTCGAACAGCAGGGTCTTCTCCCGCGCAAACTCCGTATAACTTTGCGTGCCCGGTTTCGAATGGGACCGAAACTTCTGCCTATATGCCTCTGGCACCAATTCATAGATTCTCAAAATGGCGGCCTTCACCATAGCATAGTCGGTGCTATCCCCTACAGAGAGGGAAGCTATGGCCTCTTGAGCTTTTCCCTGCAATTTACATTGTAACAACAGAGCCCAAACCTCCGGCGGCCATTTTAAAGCTAACGCGATCCGCTCAAATACCGGGAAATATGAATCCACTTCTGATTCACGAAAAACTGGCACGAGGGAGATATGTTTACTCACGTCAAATACAGGTTTTTCCGAGTCCGCGAGGGACACTACGTGGGTCGTGGTCACCCTACGAGTCTCCTCCCCCCCGGAGGATTGCGCATTGTGGAGCTCTACCGTCCTCAGTCGTACAGCTTGGTCCGCCTCGATTTCCATTCTCCGCACCTCGAGCTGGAGCCGCATCTGGCGCTCTCGGTCCTCGGCTTCATACCGTAACCTCGCTAGTCGGACTTTTAATCGTGCCTCGCCTAGCGAGTGTATGCTGCTACCCGTGGAAGGTTCAAACCTAGGCAAGGTGTAAGGCGTAGCTAACGTTGCCTCGGCCTTAGCCGGTTGAGTCACTTCCACCGGAACGGGCGTATTCCCTAAGTCTGCGCAAGGCGCTGCAGTAGGGGACGGCCTCTCCCTCTCAGATAGTTCCGGCCCCACCAGAACTCCCTGCTCTACCAATGTTGACACCAACAAGGTTTTCAACATTTTCTTCAAAATGGTTCTAGGGACCGCGAGGCCAAAATGAGCAGCTAGCTGCAGCAGCTCATCCTTACGACACCCCTCCAGCCGCTCTAATGAGGGTAGGCTTAGAAATGCCTCCATATTTCAAGTTAGAATTTCCACCTCCCGAGTCAGCCTCTACCATGTAAATTTAATAGGATAAGTAGTATCCCGGACGAGCCCCCATTTATGTTACGACTCCTAAGGGATCTAGGGGAAAGGAGTCACAAACATAAAGACAGAGGCAAAGTGGAGTGGTAGAAATAAGGTTTATTGGAGGTCGCTCACTCCAAACGTAAACACATACGAGAAAAGAAGGGTGGACGAGGGTGCGGCCAAAACAAAAGTCACCAAAAGAGGGTCCCCAAAAGGGAGACTAAACGGTAGAGCTGTTCCGTTTCAAAATACATTCGGGGCAGCACCCACTAACCTATGTGCTAACAAAAGGTAAGCTACGTGAAGAAATCAGTATTAGCTCTTGCCCTCACCCAGTCTTCCTCGCCCCACCCCACGTGGGTATTCGTCGAGGCACAACACAATCTTACACACAAGGAGAGAGCCCTCGAACAGTCACGCATACAACGAGGGACAGGGACACTCCGTTTCCTGCAGGTCCCCGGTAGCTCTCCCGCCGAACGTCCCCGACTTGTCTGGCACCGCTCGTTGTTTCTCCCCTCTCTTTCATCCCGCCTCCTTTTAAGAAGCCGGTCGTACCGGAAGTAGGCGCGGCTTCGACGCCTCAATTTGATGCTCCACTCTCCCCTCTCTTCCGGACGTAGGCGGGCCTTCCGTCTCCTGCTCAGCTCCTGTTCTCGGCACACACACACATACTCCCAGAAACGGTGAGAGCCGTAACAAGGGCTGTATCATATTTTCAGCACTCCATATTGATGCCAAAATAATTAACAATATCATGGTGATAGTTTGCCTATAGACAATTAGAAAAACAATGATAATGCTATCAGTAGAATCCTTTTTTAACTTTATTGTGTGTTTCATTTCTTTTTGACAGAGGAATTACACTCAAAATACAAATGAAGGGAGATGAAGCGAGAGTGTGTAGCCATGTACAATGGCAGGATTTAAGAGGTCTAATATTTACACAGTATTATCAAATGTGTATTATTAACATGGTATCAATATTGATTGTCTTAAATACCATGTTTATCATCACTACGGGTATATTGCACCCACTAACAATTAGCATGCATGCATTTAGCAAATGATGTCGCATTTTATGCTGACTTTGTTTACAGTCATTTCAATGTTCAGTCATTAACTGACATATTAGACAAGTGGCAACTCTGACCTGATGGTGATCACCACCATCATTAGCACCAATCCACTGGGTACCATGAATGTCTGCATCCAATAGCATCCACTGGTTGCTGACTTTGGAAATGTTGAACTGCTGACTGACAGTACTACGTTGTCATCCCTGGAGCTACACTGAGCAAAACAAAAAAGTATAGCTTTCATTTGGAGGAAAATTAATTTAGTTTTTATTGGTGGATGATTGCCTGCAATAATTGTAGAATGGAGGCTGTGGATTACCCACCTGAAGCGATGATAATGGCAAACCTAGGAGAGAAATAAAAGAGATTAGACTGAAATCTGGAGGACACATAACGTCGGGGGAGGGGTAACACCCCAAACAGCACGAGGAGGTGCAGCACACTGGAATCTTCTTTCCTGCAAAGAGGACTCAGCTTAAAACCACATGATGAAACGTATGGAAATGTTTGTGCTGTTCCTCATGGAGATGCTTCACCTGAGCAAGACACTTACCCTACTGTGTTCATTCCAACAAGTGCCCAATACAGTCATGTCTCCCCTCTGGAATTTGAGCACACATTTTCTGCAACAACTAAAGAAGAGAGAAGTTATAAACATAACTCACCCAAAAGGTATGGTTGGTAATCTTCAAAAAACATCGCTCTGCCAAAAAAAACTAAAAGCCAAAACATCCAGTATCTGCGGCTGTCCCGGGACAGTAATAAGCCCAATCCTGCCTGTCTGCCTGCCTGCCTGCGCGCATTCTGCTGGTGCACTCATCGGTCTTCCACAAGTTGCTAGCTTGACAGCTGGGAGTTCCTGATGATCATTTTGGGGTAGTGGCTTTGGAGGGAGGCCTGAAGGGAGGGCCTGTCAATGTCAACTCAGTGACTTTTGAGGCTAGTGCTCGATACTCTCATTGCAAAATAGTTGCCATCACTGATCTGGGGTTTTCAGTTGGATCATTTAAAAAAGATCTGGCATGCTCTTGCTAGTTTCTCAAGATTACCAAGCCTAGCTCTAATATCAAGGGATTGACCCACCCATTTGTGTTGCAAATGTATGGGTTGCAGCCTCAACATTTTCTTTATTATACACACAATAAATACGGAGATACATACTCAAACATATTTAATCAGAGTAAATATGTGCATACGTTTGCATGAAAAGGAAAAAACAAACATTAAGTGATCTTTTAAATGAAGATGAACATTGACATACTACTAAAGGGGGCAGATTCAGCCGAAAGCTGATGAGAGGAGGAGGTGCTGAGTGTAAACTATGATATTACATTTAGCTGACGCTTTTATCCAAAGCGACTTACATGATATACAGTATACAGTAGACCGTAGACACAGCAACGGTGAGCAATTAGGGTTAAGTGTCTTGCTCAAGGACACAACGACATGGACTGGCTGAGCCGGGGTTTG
Source organism: Cottus gobio (assembly GCA_023566465.1). NCBI lineage: Eukaryota > Metazoa > Chordata > Actinopteri > Perciformes > Cottidae > Cottus > Cottus gobio. The sequence goes on along the minus strand of CM042229.1, from coordinate 14,850,006 downwards.
AACCAACAACCCTCTGATTGAAAGACTGACTTGCTAACCACTGAGCCACAGTCGCCTGATACTGATGGGTGCTTCCCTAGATGCACAAAACTTATCACATTCCCCAATGTGATCAAATTAGCAGATATGTCTGTCACAGGCAAGTTAGCTCCAACAATGTCACTATCCATCTTTCATATTTCACTGATACTGTTATTCAGCACCATGAACAGGACCTCAGACGTCATTTAACACTGAGAGAAAAATTAGGGTATATTCACAAAAGCATTCGAAACCAGTGCACAGTGTAAACATCCACTCAGTGTGCCATTTCATCATTTGTACGGTTCAGCTTTTGGTGACATTGATGGTAATATGTAAATTCAAGAATATGTTTATTATTCAGGTCACAGTTAATGGTGGTGTTGTACTGAATTACATTATTTGTGAAGCGGCTCTAATTTTTTGTCCTCTGTACAGAATGTTAGAAAACACCTCTGAATATAATGCATCTAATACGACACCATTAATAACTATGACCTCAATGCTAAAACATATAAATTAGATAATGCCTTTACGACAGCGTCAACACAAACTGAACGTGTGGGTTTAAGTGACTGAAATAGAAAGTTGGAGGCCATTCACTATGTTTCTATGGGCCAGGCTTAATTGGTTAATTGTTTATTTCACTCCTGTTTCTACCAGCTGAGGAACATTGCTAAACTCAGGCGCATTGTGTCCCAGCTGCATTGGAAATGTTTATTCATGTGTTATTTCCTCTCGTCCTGACTACTGCAATTCTCTTTTATCTGCTTGAGCAAAACTTCCCTAAATCTCCTAAAATTGGTCCGAAATGCTGCTGCCACGCTTCTTACCAAGTCCTCAAAGGTCTCGTGCTACCCATTTTGATTTCTTCACACTGGCTAGAAACGTTTACAATGTTCACTCAGGTAATAAATCAAGTGCAAGGTAGGGTCATTTTCTCATTGACTTCTATCAGACTTATTTTGGCAATTGGAGGACTTAAGCCCTGATGGCCATTAGAAATAATGCAGGTAAAGGCCATTCCGCATTAGCTTCTCTTTTCAGAAAAGGAGGAAAACGAACATTGATAAGAAGTGAAAAGTTATTAGTGGTTCTATTGCAACAATGGCGCACAGCAAAGAACGGCAGGAAAATGTTTGCCTGCAAAGTGCTGTATGAAAGTAAAACTAAATTATTCATATTCTATTGTGATATATTTAATGTGTCTACCAAAATTGCCTAACATGTGGTTTAACAATAAGTTAAGATCTGCATACTGTTATAATATATAAAACTAAGTAGATAAACCTCTCTGCCTGGAGGAGCACAAAGTGAGCGACTGACGTAATTAAAATAAAAGCTATCTTTGCCTATGTGAGCCTTCTAGAGGAGAAACACAAACACATTGTAATGTCTCCCCAAAAGTGTTTCCCTACCCAGAGTATTTGCTATCTTATCTTTGCATTGTTATTTGTTTGTCATTTTATCAAGTTATTCATCATTCTATAAGTCCTATTTGATGAGTAAATAATCAATATATTTTAAGAATCCAAAGGTCAGAATTGTACCTTTCTGTGGGTCAAACCCATTTGTCATCAAGCACTGCTTGGTCAGGTGGTGTAATGTTGCCTTTGACCTTTGACCTTTTGTGTTATTAAGACAATGAAATGAGGATTTATGAGACGTTTAAGGATACATTTCTGAATCTTAGAGAGTGAAGCCAGAGATATAACTAGTAAGTAACGATGGCAACAGGTGGCTGGACGACATTTTTCTGTCACAAATATTTATTTTTGACAGGAGTGTGTCTTTACTGAAAAGAACATTCTCAAAAGCCTCACAAGTTAAAAACAATGTAAATGCTGATATCTCTTTGACATCATGTGAAACTGTTTCGCTCTTCAATTTCTTTGTTTTCTTAATTGGGCAACTGTAGCTCAGTGGGAGAGCAGGGTGGCTCCGCTGGTCCATGTCGTCGTGTCTGAGGGCCAGACACGTAACCCCAATGATGATTAGATAGTCCCGATGGGCAGCTGGGGCCTTGCAGAGGCCACCATGCAAGGCCCCAGCTGCCCATGCATGGTGGCCTCTGCAATCAGGTCCTTCTGATGGGACGGAAGGTACAGTATCTGTGAAAAGAAGTGCTGTTTGAGGTTCACTGTGGTTTAGAGAGAGACAGGTCCTGGAATATATTTCATGATTCATGCTTTATTATCAGATAGCTAACCTCTATTAAAACATATCGACGAGTGCCTCAGAGCGCCATCTAGTTGGCATTAAGTCACAAAGGTTGAGAACCCCTGATCCTGACAGTATTGGAGGAGCACAATTTGATTTCTGCTTGAGGGCTATAAAGCAACCTCACAGGATATGTTTTTGTTGCTATAGTAACCACTCCGCTGCTATGTATCCATGGACGTTAAGGACGTGTTTTACATCCTGCTGAGCTTTTCTTTGGCAGACTTTGGAATCATTTCGTTAAAAATGGAATAGTGTTCAGCAACCTGCTTGCTGTATCGTCACTCTTCATCTTTCTGTTAGTGTTCTCTGTTGTCTTCCGGCTTCAAGGTCAATGACAACACATGAGATATCAATAAACACACCATAAACACACATTTGTGTCATAATCTTTCCTCATCAAACCAAAAGGGCATCATCTTCAAGCCTGTGAGCTGTTTACTTCTTTGCGTTTACAGATGTTTGCTTGTATGGATGTAGATATGTAGGCAACATAATCCTGCTGTGGCCCGAGGATGTAGTGGGCTAGGCGGGATGTTCTGTATCCTGTTAGACAAAACAACTCCAGGAGCTTCTTGGCTGGAAACATATGTGAACCATTAACCCCAGTATCCAGCTTCTTTACCACAATATTTAGCTGTCTGACCTTGTAAACTTGTCAGTGAAGTAAATGAAAATATATGCATTGGGTTTCAATGCTCTCCCTTGGATGCCTTGTTGGCTGACCTTGGTTTCTTTTCCATGGTAAAAGGGATCCTTATGTTACATATAACAGGGTTATTGCAGTTCTTCATCTGAATTATCAATAAGGATGCTTTCCCCTAAAATAATTTAGCATTGATGTCTTAAAGCCTTAATTTGCAGCAAGTAAAACCATTGGCGGAAATGTATAATTCTGCCTTAAGAGTGAGTCATTTGAAAATCAATGCTGCTGTTAGACGCCTATGACCATCTGTTGCTGCTTCTGCTGCTCATATGTTGCCATCTTGTGGACAATTTAAAATGTGTCACTTCATTTTGCCCTAATATACAAAGTATACTGTTCTTGGAATTGCACAGAGGTGTCAAAAGTATTCACATTCATTACTCAAGTAGAAGTATAGATACTAGGGTTTAAAAATACTTCTGTAAAAGTTGAAGTATCAACTCAAGCTTTTTACTTAAGTAAAAGTGTAAAAGTACTGGTTTCAAAACTACTTAAAAGTATAAAAGTAAAGGTAATGTAAGGGGAATTTTTTCCCCATTAAGGACAAACTCTTAAGCCGTGTCTCAGGGGCCTATAGTGCATTACCCCACCTCCCCCCCAAAAAATAAATTTTCTAAAGGCCATAATGACTATAACGTTGTATTAAAATGTTATGTTGAAAAATGTGGGATGCACTAGACTACCCGTTTCAGCTGCATATATGCCCATTGAAAATGATCACATTTTATTACAATGCAAATACATTAAAGTACCATATGTGTACTACTGAGCATTAACATGTGTTTCATGAAAGCCATTAGTTCGTGGTACTTGGGTGCGCAGAGCTTGCAGCGCATTCGAAATGAATTGTTTTTGCACCCAACCATTTCGAAAAATTCTTCCAGGTACGGCCAGGGATGTACAAGGGTTGGCTGGTCTTGTTGGCTATCAACCTCCTCGCTGATACTTGGTTGGGAGTGGGATATTTCGCTCGAGTTCTCTGACACAGACATCTATGTAATAGGCTTTTCTGCTGTCCTTGCTGGAGAGTGACGTAATTTGTAACGGTTGATTTTAGGGCTGCAACTAACGATTATTTTAATAATCGATTAATCTGTCGATTATTGTTTCGATTAATCGATGAATCGGATAAAAAACTAAAAAGCATTACTTTCCAACCCTTTATTCAAAAACAGAACTGACAGTGCAATAATCTTCAGAAAGTGCACAAACAGGTTGCTCCTTGAACATCCCTGAGCTGTTAAAGTAATAATAATTAAAAAAAATTATGGACTAACACAAACATACACATGTATGCTTTATATCTGCCAAATATATAGGCTTTTATTAAATAAAGTGCACAAAACATTTTGCACAACATTTTGTTTAAAGGAACCTGAGCTGTCAGAACAATAAATAACTTATAAAAAATAAAGAAAAATACTAATCATAAAACTTAACAGGATTTGTTTGAACGTCAGAACTGGTTCTCTACACTACATTCAGATACACACTCAAACTCTCACAGACGCACATACTCACAGATGCACACGCATACAAACACACGCACACACACACTCGGACGCGCGCGCACACACACACACTCACACTAACAGACGCGCACACACACACTCAAACACGCACAGACGCACACACTCAGACGCGCGCGCACACACTCTCTCTCTCACTCCCTTTGTTCAGACACATTGTTCTTACGAGCTAACGCTAACTTGTCAAGCTAATAACGAGTAAACAGCAGAAGAGCTGCTGGAGGGACGTTACGTCTTCACTTCAAAACGGAACAAAATCTGCCGACTATCCGCGGCACCGGAGCCTCAACCGGAAGTGCTCTACTAGCTGCCGCTGCCCGGTTTGAGCTGCTACTGTGCTGTTGAACGGCCTTACCTCCGCTATGTGTTTCAGAACAACGTTACGGTCTCAGGTGGTCTCTCCTCGACCTCCGCTCTGCTCCGCGCTCAAATCAACTTTTTTGTTCATACTCAAACATCTCCGTGACTTATTGAGTGGCGTAATAATCGCGCAACACAACGCGGAATGAAAACTAACCAAAATGAAATAGTAACGAGGCTATTTTTAAAATGTAGGGAGTAGAAAGTACAGATATTTGCGTGAAAATGTAAGGAGTAGAAGTATAAAGTCGCCTGAAAAATAAATACTCCAGTAAAGTATAGATACCCAAAATTTCTACTTAAGTAAAGTAACGAAGTATTTGTACTTCGTTACTTGACACCTCTGGAATTGCAATGCAATATTAAGTAGATTTGAACAGGTGTGTCAGATGATTTTAAAGCATCAGTCTTCACTGCTGTAGAAGCGCTAACAGTAAAAAAGAAAAAGACAAAAGACCAATTGTGAACATATTTTAAGAAATAGGAAGAATTTCATTTTGAAGTTGGGCTTTTTGATGTTAACTGTGTTAGACTAGCAGTTTTTCAGTGATGCAGCAGTGAACAAACTAGACTAATGTTAGACTTGTGATAATAAGATAATATCACTTTGACATGAACATTATCATGAATTTGAGAGCCGCACAAGTGGCTTAAAGGCTGAAAAGCTGTGGTCTTTCCATTCACATTTTCATAAAGAGCTGCAGATACATTTCATTTAGTCACATATATTTAACAACATTTAAATTTCTCCCTATATGCGGCTTTGAATAAAGTAAAAATCATCCGCCCAGATTGCAGCCTGTGTGTGTTCATCAGATAATCCTGACATCAGTTTACAGCATTTCATATCATGTCTGCACAGTGTCAGGAATGTGGAAATACGAGAGATGCAGTTACTTATTATCACCACTAGTGGACATCCTAATGCCAGCAATGAGACTGCAGAAAGTCTTTCTTCTATTCTCATTCAACTGTTGCTCATTGGGATGCATGTCTCCTTCTGCCCTTTCAATTGTCAGTGTGGTTGAAGCATTGGAAAGCAATCATCAAGCGTTTAAAAGGTTGAATCTCAGTTGCTCGACACAACGCAGGAGCATTTCAACTCAATTCGTGAATAATGTTCAAAAACATTGCATTTTTTGGAGTGATTAACTTGATGACTTCTATGGCATATAACAATATGATTTTTAAAATTATATTTGTATTACATTCCACACTACATACATTTATGACATTTGTGACATTTTTATGACTTTATATCAAATGTTTTTTGGCATACAATACAATTACCTTTTAACAGGTCATATATCTCACAAAAGGTTACTTCAAATTGTTCTGGCAATACCTGTCGTTAGGTTTTACTTTCCTTTGTGCGTTTTCCCGCCTTTGATGATTGTCTGCTTTGCCTTTATTACTTTCACCTGTCTCTTGTCAGCCCCGTTATTACCAGACTCCTGCTAATCTGCTCTCACTTCCTCATTTGTAAGTCCTTGTTTATACCACCTGCGTTCCTTTATCGATTCATCTTAAGTTAAATCAGATATAGTTCTGTTTGATTTTTACCTGTGTACCTGGCTGTTACTTGCTGGCTTTTGGACTCTGATTTGAAAGTTCTTCATTTATTAAATTATTTACTGCAGGCAGAGGTCTGCTTGGGCAGCGTTTGGGTCCTTAAACCTGCTGCCTGCTCTCCAAGCAATGCAGACTACTACATTTTAAACGTAACAAAAAAATTATACTATTACTTTTTTATGACATTGTTGTTCCATGACTTTCCAACATATTACACTATAACTTTTTATTGACTTTTTTTTACATCATACTATCGCCATCGCTATCGCTATTTTTACATTGTACATGATTATGTTCTTCTTACATTTCAATATTGGATAATATAACTAAGCGTGACTTATTTCACATATTATATGACTTTCTATGGTATAATATTATTTTTAAAGGCGTACTATATTATGACTTTTTATAACATTTGAATGACTTCTTGATTTCATACTAAACTATGACTCTTTTATGATACACTATACTATGAATTTTACAGTGGTACATTTTATGAGTTTATTATACATTTCTAATGATATTTATCAAAGCATATAACTAAATCTTTAAATAAAGTATTTATGGATAATCTTCACCTAAAGTCTACCAGAGAGAGTCTGCTAAAGAAATCAACAACCACTTGCAGAACACATTGAAGGTGCTTCAACGCTAAAAGAATGAACGATGTGTCAATCATGTGCATTAGGTTCAATTACCTGAAGTTGGAAAATAGAGAGAATTAAGAAACATTTTAATTGTGCAATGTGATAGATGTTGAGTGAATAGCTAATAGAGCAGAGCACTGAAAGAAATGGCAGGTGATTGAGAGACACCCTCTAAGAAACAGACTTACAGTACATTTCATGAAATGACAGATGACTGAAGGCTCTGGGAAAAGGGAATGAGAGAGAGAGCGAGAGAGAGAGAGCGAGAGAGATATGCAGACAAAAGGAAAAATATTTGCAGCCTGCCCTGCCCCCTCATCACTCCCTGGGGAACAAGGGATTATGGAAATGTATAAATGCAAGAGAGAGGGCGACTGACAGACAGAGAGGAGGAGGAGAGAGAGGAGGGAGAGAGGGAAAGAGAGAAAATAGAGCAAATAAGAGGGAGGGAGACAGAGCGATGCCATTGGTTGACCGTTATAACATCAAGCGTGATATTTCTCTCGCAGTCTAAGAAATAGAGGAAGAGACAGACGGAGACAGTAGGCTCAGGATACACACTCAGGTCTGTTTTCAAAATATCTGGAAGAGATAAAAAAGAAGAAGGGGAAATAAAGAGCGGGATACCATAGAAAGGTGGACTAATTGACTCATGACTTCTGAGGGCGATGGAGATTTTTGCTTCAGAACAGAAGAGATTTCTAAGTCAGAATAAATGAGACTCAACATGTAGATGTTCTGCAGGTTTCTGTTAAAATTTTCTCTACCCTCCCACCCAGAATTAAATAATTTATCCTGCGCTTCAGCAGACAAATCTCAATGTTTTTGAAGAAATCTGAGGGATGCTTCTGAGAGAAAGATGCACAGCAGAGAATTCTGACATGGTGCCGACCCAAATTGACAGAGACGAGGAAAGAGTGGACTGTTCAGTGGCAGACACGTCTCCAACCAGACACAGGTATTCTCTACTCGATATTAATATTGGTCAAGATATTGATCCATCCTAATTCAAACTAATTATCAATATTGTACTCTTGTATTTGTAAGTCCTCTTGAGTCTATGATATTGGCTTTTTAATGTTAAATAGTTGTTTAATTTGAAAGCTGATTCCAATATTTCCTGCCTCACCAATTTGTACATATAATGTAATTATTTTATATTATACAATTTATTACAAAATCACCATACGATTGCTTTGTCACAATATAATAAGTCTTAACTGTCTAATGTGCAAAGCAATAGCTTGTATCTTCAGCAAATGATCAGAAGCATGTGGTGGTGAATAAATAATTCCCTCAAAATGTTGAAATAGTATAAATAATATACCAAGAGACTGTCTCTGTAAATTATAACTCACATATAATCTACAAACTATGGTTGTTTACAACTGTGTTAAATGTGACTTAGAAATATGCGTCATTAATGGTGTTCTTGATTTAGAGCAACAGATGAACTGAAAGCCATACAACAAACTACTGAACTATCACAAGCCATAACCATCTGAGACGATAATCCTCACTGTTATTAAAACACAGTGCTTAGCATCGACAAGAATCCTGTGCTCCTGTTGTCAGCGCGTCAGTCAGACACTTTGTGGCTTGCGTTACTGTGAGAAAAAGAAATGTGTAGGCTTTGTCTAAAGAAAAACTACATGGAGGAGGAGGAGACAGACATCTTGCCCGTCAGAGGCTGAAAAAAAAGGAGCACCAGGCCAACGACAGACGACTGTGGCGGTGAAAAGACACACTAGTGCTTCCTTGCTACATCAAAGCGAGGCAGGGGTCGTCCTGCTTGCCCACACACAAGAAGACATGATTGTTACTAAAAACTGAGTGATCTACCCACCTGGACGACACGGACTCCGCTTGCATCAGAGGGGGAGAACGACAATAACCTCCACTAAAAGGAGGGAAAGCAATAGCCAGAGAGATAGAGAGCAAGGGGTCATCCCTTTCTCTCTCTCTCGACCCATCTCGGCATCAAGCTGGCGGGCTCTGCCATGGCATTCACCTTTGCGGCCTTCTGCTACATGCTCACCCTAGTGCTGTGTGCTGCCCTCATCTTCTTTGTCATATGGCAGGTGAGTAGTGCTATGCACACTGGAGCCACTGCACACACACACACACACACACACACACACACACACACACACACACACACACCAAAACTAAAATAGGACACATGTAGGGCCTGTGAACGACCACGCTCCAACCCACGCAGGCAGACAAACGCATCCACCAACGCACCGTTGTACAACACTGACAGGAACACGGCAAACGCACACCTCACTTAGGTACTCTAGAGGTAATGACATGCATAAATATGTCGGCTGAATCTCACTGTAATTGTGCCTGACTGACATTTTGAATTGTCGCTTAAAAGCCTCCAAATTACACTTTGTTCCCTTTTCATTTCAAACACATATCGGCAAAGTAATAATTTCATGAAACAGACCAAAGAGGAGTTGTAAAGAAAAACGCAGGCTGCTTACATACTGGTTTATCACCAGTATAATTAACCCGTGCTTGTCTGACCCTGACACAACAAAAAGACAGATTCCAAGCAGTTCCATTCCTTCACAGTAAAGCAACCAAACTGACAATAAACAGTTCCTCAAACAAGGTGCTCAGGCTTCAGCAAACTGCACAAAATGAGTACAGGGAGTCGGCAAAACACAATGATCACAAATCTCACTGCTGGTGAAGCTGTCTGCCTGCGGCATTTTGAGTGGAATTTGGACAAATATCTCTGGGCACTGGAGCACTGCGCTTGGTTTACACATGTGCAGACAGAACTAAACCCTAAAGCTCTGATCCCTCACCCGTAATGCTGGATCCATGGAGGCAGCAATGATGTGAAATACAAAACACATCATTATGAACATAAGACTTGAAATGACTAACGTAGCAATTGACTAAGTGGGTGAGACTACATATGAGTCAGTGAGTGTGTCTGTGTGAACGAGTTGAAGCGTGTGTCTGGCTCAGCTTTCAACCATGTGATTGAAACGCTTATCAAATTATGATTATGTTCACCCCTTCCCCCAGTCTGCCTCCACCCACGGGTACAGCACCCCAATTCTATCCTGGCGCTCGACCAATCAGAACGCTTGTTCACAGCTATAGTAACCATGGAGCCCACTGAGGGGCTCACCATGTCGCCATGGAAACTGCATCTGTTTACAACGGCGGCGAGTGTGAAGGAAGACGGGAGGGGAGCCTTCTAGACTCGGAGAGGGAAATTACCACCAGGATGCTACGATGTCCAACGCATCTGTTTTCATATTGTCATCGTTGACACAAATCAGACGCTCACTTATCAGCAAGAAATGTCTGCTTCTTATTGCTTCTCAATGAGCAGTCAAAGTTGAGGTTCGCTGTTTTAAAAGCTGAAATGATGATAAGCACAGCAGGTGGCCTTTACACTAAGAATTATTAGTATTTTTATAGACCCATTAATCAGGGAGCTGGTGAGATAAGCTATTACTCATACTCGCCTCACAGGGAGCAGAGTAAGCTATCAGGCTAGCATATCCATGCAATAACAGTGTTTTCTCTACCTTTAGTTTCACAAAAAAACGACAAATCCATTTCTATACATTCTATACAAATCTCCAGTTGACCATAATCCTCTTAAATCAAACTCAACAAAGCACATTTTTTAAGTCTTTCTTTTTAAATATGGGTACTTTTGCCAAACATAACTTTGAATGAGAAGTGAGTTTTTATCCTGCCAGATTCTGATTAAACAAATGCATTTATCATAATAAATTGGTTCTTTTGAACGCTGTTATCCCACAGTTTATATTGTAAACTTAATGATCAGGCTTAATACAAATGTATATATAATGTGTATATATATATGACTTATAATTTAATATAATTTTAGAGGAGCTCCATAAATAGAAAGAAACTACATAATTACACATGAATCATGTCAAAGCTCATACACAGTGTAGAGGGTGTCAGTAATTATATATATGTACACATTCACTATTTAATCCCCTTGTGTGCTCAGGCAGTGTGAATAATGTGGCTGCAGCTGGGAAAGATGTGTGTGTATGCAATAAACTGTTGTAACAGTATTGTACAATATTCTAGGTGTTGTGTTGAAAAGATACCAACTATGTCTTCATTCGATATATATATATATATATACATATATTACAGTATGTGCATTCATTAGAGCTAAAAAATAACTAATTGAAAACAAACTCATATGTGTGTTATTTTTCAGATCATTGCATTTGATGAGCTTCGCACAGACTTCAAAAACCCCATTGATCAGAGCAATCCCACCAGAGCGGTAAGAAGCCTTCTGTTTCCCTTCTTTCAAGAAGCATCAAACGCTCGTGTGCACACAGTAAAAACCCTTCTTTTCAGCTCAAAGAAGAACATTCAATGATCTGCACGTAAACGCAAAGAACAAATGGAGGGTTTCTCTCCAAAGACTTGGCTGATTACTTTAAATGTATCAGTCTGCTACTGACCTCTGATTTGGAATTTTGTAATATTGACTGAGTTTATAAAGAATGACCTTTCATGAGAAACGACGTGGCACACGGCCACGAAGGCCTGAGATCTTACTGGAAAAGCAAGCCATCATCTTTCTGCAAATTAGCATTTTGTGATTTAAAAATCTTTCAAATGTTTTATTCAGCTACATTTAGTCAAATCAAATATGTGTACTACTTTTAGTAGAATTCCTACCATTCCCACTTCTATTTGTAGAACCATTAAGCATTTGCCTTGAACACTCATTTGTATGCAGATTGAAGCAATCAACCTTCTTTATAGACGGAGGCTTGTTTGCTTAATCCATTAAATGAAGACGCTGTTCATATAATGAGTTACTGTGCGGTCGCAACGATAACTGCAGATATGAGGTTTCACCTCGGGGCACAAGACGAGTTACTTAAGTCACATTTGAATATCTCTGTCTCAATCTTTTTTGCAAACCATAAAATGACATCATCATGAGTCAATAATGACTGCCATTATTAATTTAGCAAGTTGACAGCAGCTGTGAATGTCTTTTTCACAAGTTAGCTAATGTTCTAGCAATCATGTGAACCAGCATCTGAACTGCAAAGACAGAGTGATGAGGAGTGGGAGAGGAAACTGTGAAAGCAGACTGTGGGAGTGTGGAGGCACGCCAGCTACAGGGGGGTGGACACAATAACTGCAACACCTGTAGAAGATAATGCAACCAAAAACAGTAGCTCTGAAATACATGTGATGAATCAGTTCAAAGTGGATGTATCATCATTCCCCTCAGGCAAAGATGGAGTGCTAACAAATAGTGGACAATGCAAGCTTCCTGGCAACAGGAAGGTTGCGTTTCAAGGCTACGTATCAAAGCTGCGTCAGCCGTTCTTTCAATCTGTAACTAACAAGCAATACTTGTCAGCATGTCAGATGTGTTTAGAAAGAACGTCCCTCCAAAAATCAATTAACAGCACAAACAGAAGAAGACATACATGTCAACAGCATTGGGGGGAAAAAAGCAGTAATTCATTCTGATGTTAGCAGAGAGCTAAGTGTGCGGTTGTCTAGAAAAAAGAAAAAGAAAATAGAAAGCAGTAAATATTTGTTGGAAAAATAAATTGTGAACACAAAACATTGTGACAGAAGAGACTAAACATGTGTTTTCAAACCGGACTTATGTGTAAAGCCATAAAAAATAAAAATAATAGAATGAAAAAGCAAAATACAAAATACAAAAGTCAAGCTTTTGACATTTCATTAATAAACTACAAGGCTTGTTTGTCGGTGAAATCAATCCTTTTATTCTCACCAGCTACGTGATACGATTCTAATTATTCCATTTGACAGCACTCAGTGCCCTGTTTTTTTTTCATTTGTTCTATATTTTGAAATGTCCACTGTCTTTGATTCGTCTTCGGCGTGTTTCCTTTTTGGAACAATACAGAATTCATGGGGAAGTGTATGACCTGACAATAATTAGGGCATCTAAGGGAGGCTTTATGCTGTTAAATATAAGCAGAGTTACTGCAGGACAACAATTTCAAGTGCAATTACAGACCATAAAGTGTACAGTAGCTTATCTGGCAGGTGGAGCACTGTGATCTTTATGTTTAAAATCCAAGAGAGTGCAAAAGAAAGAAAATGACATAGACCAACACCAACAACTGCAAATAGACAGTGATGTTGTGTCTGGCTTGGAGGCAAGATGTTGTAGATTCAGGGCAAAATCCGCTTTCAGATCACCGGGGGAGTTTGAATTTATGTCCACAGTTTCATAAAATGTGCAGCCTGTGGCTTGGGCTAAAGGGAACGGACATCACAGAGGACTCAAGGCTGGAAGCTATCATCCTGGAACTAAGGCAGATGCCTCAATATGTCACAAAATGAGTGAGAGCTGAGGCTTCAGTAAATACAGAGGCAACAACACCAGTATGGTTTACACATGCTAAACATATCCATGATGCGTATCTTTTTCTGTTTCACAAGGTAAATTAAGCAAACCATTTAACTAACAATCCGGCTGCTGATCGCCTGACCATTGTGACTTTTGTTTGCTGATGGACCCAGATTAATCTAGGTCGATGAACTAAAGCAAAACATCTCATTTGTCTCGCTCGCTAATCAACGAGCACCCAAATAAAAGATCACTCTGAGAGGCCACTGCTGGCTAATAAAATATGGATGTTTTTCATTTGTAAAAGTGATCATTGAGCCCTCTCTCGTGCCTCACAGAAAATATTTAGCCTCAAACAAAACTGTGCTTATTGCTTCAAATGTAAATGTCTTTATGTGCTGATGAACCGTTTCCAACAGTTTGGCTCTTTCTCAAAAGCCCACAATATATTTTTGTCATACTTAGTTGCATGCAAAATATATATTTAAAGCATACATTGATAGATCATTCTTTTTTATTAATTAACTTGAGTTAGGTCTATCTTTTAGTGGCTAGGTCGAGAGATAATCAATATGTATTGCACAGATTTATCTTTTATCAAGTTATAACATCTATAATTAAGCAGGAATCTCTATGCACTCAGCAGGTCTATTTTTTGCATGTATTATCTCTGCCTTGATATTTATTTTCATGGATAGACTATTCATAATTAGTAAAGAGGATGAAGAAACGTGCAGACCGTTAATCAGACTTTCTTTGTTTCCACAGAGGGAAAGGATTCTCAACATTGAAAGAATCTGCAACCTGCTCCGCAGAGTAAGTACTAGTTGTTCATTACCTGCTGATGGGGGATGTAAATCAGAGAGGCTTCCGGCGACCATTACTATTTGCATTTCTAACCATTTTGAGGACCATGACACATGCTGTTGTCCTTACCCACAACCGCTCTGCATTCACACAGAGATGGAGAACAGTTATACCGTCAAGGAGGTTTTGTGTGTCGGGTGGTGTTTTCTTTTTTTCTTCCCATTGCAAGGCTTTCAGAAAGAGAACTCAATGTCCCTGATGTGAAATGTGACATGCTGTGGAGGCCATTTTAAACACAAAATATTTCCCAGTATTGGGTATAACAGAGGACTTCAAATAAGCTCAAGTTATTAAATCAATAAATAAACACAATACAAGAGGAGCTTTAGGGAAGGTAGCACGCTAACTGCACTATTGGGGCCCATGTTGTATATTAATACAGAGTACATTATTATCTTACAAAGTTAGCTCTGGGATCACAATTTGAACCATAATGTATTTTTACATCAGTGTAAAGATGAATGTTTTATGACTGAATTGAATGAGCAGGTAGTCACAGGAATAGTTTTTGGGGGAGGTTTTCCCTGTTCCAATGTGAGGGTTCTGGGACAGAGGATGTCATATGTTGGACAGATTGTAAAGCCCTCTGAGGCAAATTTGTGATTTTGGGCTTTACAAATACATTTAATTAAATTGAATTGAAAAATGTAATATGTTCAAAAAGAGGAAAATGGTTATTGGAGGTTTATATATTAGCTACTGATTCACAGATTTGCTATTGACTGATTTACAGAATTGTATTTATTGATTCATTATATGTAGGGCTGTTTAACTGTAAAGGAGGTACACTTAACATCGTCATCATGGATTTATTTAGGTAAAACATAATGCAGAACATGATGCAGTGTTACCAAATCAATTTTCAAATAGAAAGGTGATCAATCTCGCCTGGTAACAAGACAAATTAGCTTTTTTGTTTTCACTTCATTAGTCAGCATGACAATGTCTTCATGCTTCCCAGCCCAGAGGGTTATTTTTCCGCCAATCAATAAGTGGTCACATATCTGTCCAATAGACAATATTGTCAGTCAAATGAAGGCTATAACATTTGACCGGAGCAGTTAAAAGGTTGCTGTGTCAACAAAAAATGATGCTGATTAAAATGTTTATTACTAGCAGCAACTAGCTCTTGAACATTGTGGAGTATTTAGCCACTAAAGAGCCGGATAGATTTCTCAGGAGTTGGTGGAGACCAAAATTGAGGTACAAAGAGAGTGAATATTGGACTTACATCCATCGCGTGACCAATTGGCTGACTTCAAAAGAATACAAATGGTGCTCATCAGCTGGATGTGCAAATAATGTAATCTTTGCAAAACGCATTTGCTGCATCAACTTAAAAGCTTACAATATGTCACTGATTCTGAGCAAGTTAGTTCTCTGAGCAACCTGAACCATCTATGTCAAACTAGCCAACATCAATTTCTACAAACTTCTAAAACCAGTCTACA
This sequence comes from Cottus gobio, assembly GCA_023566465.1. NCBI lineage: Eukaryota > Metazoa > Chordata > Actinopteri > Perciformes > Cottidae > Cottus > Cottus gobio. Next base: position 14,834,251 of record CM042229.1, on the reverse strand, counting down.
TGCATATGAAACTATATTTGCACTCGTAACAGCAGCGGGCCATGAGTAACATTAACACCCTCTGTGTGGAAGTGTTTGCCTCGCAGTGTGATTCTGGTTTCGTAGATTGTAGTTAAATCACAACGTGCAACCCATGAGCGCTTCAGTGTTTCCCCGGCAGTTGTTGAAGTGTGATTACTGATTACTGTGGCTCCATGCAGACCTGTAGTCTGACTCCCTGTGTCTGTTCTGGTTAGTTGGTGGTACCAGAGTACTCCATCCACGGGCTCTTCTGCCTGATGTTCATGTGTGCTGGAGAGTGGGTCACGCTTGGCCTAAATATCCCGCTGCTCTTCTACCATCTGTGGAGGTACAGTCCCATAAAAGATATCCGACAAGCTTCTGGTCATCCGGTGCCAGTGTGAGCCTAACTCCTCTGCTTTTCTTTAGGTTTCTTCATCGGCCAGCTGACGGGTCGGTGGTCATGTACGATCCCGTCAGTGTGATGAACGCAGACATTCTCAATTACTGCCAGAAGGAGTCCTGGTGTAAGATGGGCTTTTATCTGCTCTCATTCTTCTATTATCTCTACAGGTCAGTTCAAATTCACAGTCTTCTCAATGAAGTGTCGCTTCATTAGGTTTCAGTCGTGCTTTTCAAATTTCTTGCAATGTTTTATGAACTTATTGCAACAAAAGCAGCACAATTACATTTTTCTCCCAATGTTTCCATCTGTTGCCACGGTCTATTTGCTGCTGAAGTATGGTCTACGCCTTGGTGAGCTTCTAACAGACCGGATATCTGGTGAAATGAGAGGAAGTATCTGAAAGAAAGACACGGAGGAACAAATGGGGACATAAACTCTTCCTCTCTCCATCCTCTCTATCACTAGCCTGGGTTTTCACCCGTCTAACCTTGGACAAAACGAGAAGACCAATCTGAGTGATAATGTGAATGTAAAGGCCTGAACTCGATAATACTGCTTTGACCCAGATACTGCTGTTGGACGACTGGACAAAGTTTTGAAGGATTGAAACAAAACACAATGAGGACTCAGCAGGTGTGTTGCCTTTGACCAATTATACGAATTAACAATATATTTCTGAAGGGCTGGAGTTTCCCCATGCTGCTCTTACTGATCCAGTCGCTCAACTCACTGTGAATCTCCTAACACTTAGGGGCTGGAAAACAAAAAAACATGTCTGTATTTGTCAATTTGAAATGTACTAAAAGCAGGATTGTTTGGGTATCATTCTGTGTATTTACGATGAAGGCCACCTCTAATTTCAAACCACTGCTTTGATTGTGTTGTAGGTATGTAAAACTATAAATTGTACGGGAGAAACTATAAGCACTGTAAGAAATGCAGAGGGCCTGGCAGGGAAACAACAGATTGGCATGTGCAATTTTCATCAAGAGTGAGATAAAGCATCTCTGTGATGCCAGCCTCTGCCAAAAGTCACATTTCACACTGTAACAAAAACAAGGAATTAATCATGAGTTTGACTGCAAAGGTCAGTGCTTGTAATGTGCATTCAAAATAAGTATGTCCATTGCTGTGAGGACATATTTAATATACTACAACCTAGGTTTATGCTTTCCAAGGAGCTTCATGTCTGAAAAAAACATTGTGCCAAATTAAAAATCAATTAGAACAAGTGAAAAGAAACAAATGATGATGCTGTATCTTAATCTACAAGATGAGGCACTGTCATGCATTGTATTTCTCTTCCTTTCTGCAACACATATTTCATTTTGGCAAAATGTTTTATTTTTTCTCGAAATAAAATAGACTTAGCTTAGTTCTGTTGTACTTATAGTGAGCAGGGAGCGCCTTATTGCTATTTCCAGTTTAATCTCTCTCATCTGCATTTATACTATAGCCATTTTAGCTCAGCAACTTTTCTCTGATCCGAGGTAGAATATAGAAATGTTATGTACAAAAAGCAATTAAAAACAGCAAACTAGCAATGTGATATGATTCATAAGACATATCGATGCAGTGTTATTCCGTGTATGTAATAACAGTGGCAGATGACACAATAAGGACTCTTTGACAATGTATATCAGGAGTGTAGAGACATTTAAGTAATCTCAACACGTCGACACAATCATACAGCTTCAGAGGAGCCGACGTGACTTGTAAACGTTGCTGATGACAGATTTGTAAACAGCGCAGCATTTCCTCAGCTGCGGCTGCCTTGCTATCGCGTGTTCATTAGTTTGATCTATCAGTAGATAAGTAATGGTTCAAATGTGTGATTTTAACATCCTTAAAAATAACAGGAACTACAAAGTGTGATGTGTGTCATACGCCAGCTCCACATGTAGTAAACGGCGGTGATGACACGTCTGTGTGTCTCAATTATATAAACAGTATGTCTTATTGAAGCCTACTGAAGAGGTTTCAAAATGTCAACAATTTTAAAATTCACACCTCAACATGAGCTCACTGATTTTTTTTACAGAACAAAGGCTAATAGTATAACATATATTGCTTTACATTTTGGTCATGTAAGCATATTTACGACGGGTTTAACTGCATTTCAATTGGAATCCACAATGGATACCAAAACAAATTGGGCAATAGGATGAGGCTGCCATAAATCCCATGAAAAGACTAAAACAAAATGCCAATATTCTTCTTCCGTTTAATGGGAAGCCACAACGATATTAGTTTCCACTAAATTGTAAACTTATGGTTAGGGGGAATAATTTATTAAAACAGCTGAACATTTTAGTTAATTAGGAAATGTCACTAAAGGAGGAGTAAATAGAGCAAAATATGTATTTTGCTCAAAATATGTATTAATCTGCTGCTTTTTAGCTTTTTAATACATATTTTCTCTACGAGAATTTACATAACAGGACAGTGTACGTGGGATTGATTCAAAATAAACTACAGTGCTCATGTTAATCGTTATGGAGGAACTTATCACACAGTTTGACAGTGTGGCTCAATGACTATGTTTACATGCACACTAATATTCCACTATCATTTTGGATTTGACAATATTCATGTAAACAGCATGTTATGTTTGGATACTCCTAATTGGTCTTTATTCTGAGTGGAGCCTTTTTGAATCAAGACATGTAGGATATGCTGATATTATTTGAGTTTTAGGGGCATTCAGAATATACTCAACTGGCCTCTTGTCTGTTTAAAGCAGTGTGGTTGTACACAAACCAACTAGCCAACACTCAGAGAGAGTCATGCCCAAAATAAAAAGCTCACATTTCTTGTGAAACAAACCTACTTTTAAACATTATGGTGGACTTGAATATCAACAGGTTTTTGGATGTGTGCAAATAAAGCAGCATCGCCCTTTTCAAGAAGGTGGTTGAAGGAATGAAAGAGGGAGGCTGTGTATGCCCGGTCCAACAAGTCCACACTGGTTAACGTAATCAGAGTATGCACAGTTACATGTAAAGGAGAATATTGCTGGGATCATTTTCATGAGCCATACAAACAGCTTAGTAGGAATATCGTCTTTATTGGATTATGGGCAAAAAACAGAATATTTAGTGCATGTCAACGTAGTCATTGATGTGATCTTAACATTTAGTTGCTCTATGCCACAGAGGAATACGCTAGAAGCTCTTGCTACACAGGCATAGTCGGTTTGGGTCTTTTCATAGGATTGTTGACATCAAGAGAAATCTTTAAATAATCAATACATGTATAAAAACGTGATCATCACTGTCAGAATGGTGTTCAAAATGAATCTGTAGTAACCGCTTCATACGACACATTACATGTGCTTTACCTGTCAAGACGAATGCCACATGATGGCTTCACTGCAAAAGATTTCAAGTTGAAAAAACATTGTGTGCTCACTGCAGCTGCAGTAGTTGCATCATGAATGAATGAAATGCAACCAATTTAAAAAAAAAAAGCTCAACACACACACTTATTGTGTCTATCAGTCTGTTTCATTTCATTTTGGTACCAATGAAAAGTTTCGAAGGAGCAACTCTGTGATTTGAATTTCAACCAAATTACAGAAACAGCATTGACTGAAGTGTCGGTGTTCCTGAAGACGCAGTAGACGGTACATACTGTGCCAACTGATGCTCCAATGAAAGTAATAATAGGACCCTGAAACCTCAAAGCTCTGCCAACAATATGAGTGTGTGGACAATCACTATTAAAGCACAGGAACACGTGGAAAGGAGGAGAAAACAGCTCAGTTGAATGTCATTATGTAGTTGCTCTAAACAAAGCATTTTAGAAAACTGTATTTAAGTATATCTATTTGTATCTGTCTTTTATACATTTATCATCAATGTACGCTACAGTAAATTTGGTGGATTACTTTATATTTATTAGGTTACACTATGATGTACAGTTAATAAACAGTGATTCTCATGCCATATTCTAATAAAACAGTAATGCCAAAAAGATCTTCTACGAGTTTCTTGCTTCCTGTCTGTTGAGGGTCAGTGTTTTCGCAATCTGTGATGCAGTTTTGCTTGTAAGACGTGATGCTCTGCCAACACCAGCGATGTACAGGGGACGAAATATGTGACTCTGAGGACGATGTCGGCACTTTAAACGCGAGGATGCTGAGTGGTGCATTAGACGGAGTAGAGGAGAGGAACATCGGAATCTATCCAAAAAAACAGCTGCATTTAGAAGTGGTCTCAGAGACATTCACCCAAACTCTTATAAAGCACCAAAATAACTGAATTGCCTAAAAATGCCTCGCTAATGTGAAAAGAGCTTCCAGTGGAGAGGCGGCAGAGAGAGGATGATAGCCTTTCATTACTGTCTGCGCCTCCAGAATACTAACATATCAAATTATAGAGCACTGCGTGCCTATTGGATTGCGTAACAAAAGTTAGTTGACACAAGTACATCTCCACAGCAAGAGATTACTGCTGAAAATGTCACTGCAGCTGTATCACGCTGAACATGTTCTGACATTTGTTATGCTCAGTGACGTTATCTTTTTTTTCTGGTTTCAAAAGGAAAAAAGAGACAGAGCAGAAAATATGCCTCAGGGAGTCATTTGTCGGATCGGTAAGGTTTGCTGGGTTATCGCTTGTCCAAATAATGATTCAGACAACGCCGGGGCATCGAGCCGGCGCTTTCCCTCTGTTTGAAAAGGACATATCATTCCCTGTCCATTTGCTGTCACCATGGAAACTACATTGTATTAGAGATTCTTGTTCTCAAAACTCAGAAAAATCCAATTCCACTTTGTGCACAAGCCCGGCAGCCCGGCTTTGCTGCACAATGCATTTCTGTAAATTCATTTTCCATCTGGTACATGTGTATATCAGGTTTGTGTGTCATGACGACCACAACCCCAAGGCGTCTGTGCACGACACCTGTTTATCACAGGATACACACACACGCGCACACACACACACGCATCTGTTTCTCGTTCTCATCCGACGGTTCACACGGTTTCACGCGGTTTCACACTCATCTTGCCGGGCTCTTCCCTTTCCAGCACCCTCCACCACCATAATTGTCTCAACTCCGTTCCCCTCTCTCCTACGTCTGTGCTTTCGGAGAGACGTTACCATAGAAACTGGCTACAACTGATGGGCCTGAAACGTCACGACCGGCATACACATTTGGCAAGTGCACGCACACATGCAGAGGTGCATGTGTGCGTGCACATAGATACGCACACACACTCTGGGATGTTGCATATTATTACAGAGGTGCATGTGTGCACGCAGAGGTGCATGTGTGCGTGCACATAGATACGCACACACAGCCCAGATAGCAAACTGACTCCGTTCCGGATCCGCGCTGGAGGTATCATAGGCTCCGTAACGGATCAGCGAAAACAGGCCCGGATCGGAGTCTAGATGCACAGCGGGACGGATCCGGAATGGATGCGCGTCAAAGATCCAGCCACCCATATTAAATTTGGACTCATTCATAAAGCGGCTCATTTGGCCCAGATCCTCCATTACTCAAAATAACTACAGAAAAATCTCATATTTAAAATGGAAAAAAGAAATGAAACCATAAATTATATCAAAAACAGTTTTTTATTAAAAGGACAAAATTATTTTTAGACTTGTATGTATCATTATGAACAATCACTATTGGAGAACCAACAAGTCTGTGTTTTTTTCCATTTTATTCAGTGAGGGGTTTATTTGCAGCACGCCGCCTGGAGCTACCCCGGTCTGATGCCAGGTTGAACCACCTAATTGCGTGTTTCACAATGTCATCATCCGTGGCCGCACGTGTCACATTATTCTTTCTGACGGCATCTGTAAACACACAAGCAGATACAAAATCTCATGAATCCTCAGTGCAACATACAGCAGACATGCAGTCTAAAAGCTATGGCTGTCTGACACTTAAACTGTTTGCTATGCTGCATTCAGAGGTAATATAACATAACTATTATCTATAATATATCTAAAATATATAGTTGAGTAACATCTACCTGAGCAGAGAATGAAGTTGCAATTCAAATAATAAATTTAGCAGTTAAAAAGGATCTGGGAAGTATGCTAATTTGTAAGTTTGAACACTACCTAAGACCTCAGGGGGACTTAAATTATTTTCATTAAATATTAGTTACTTACGCAGGAGCAAAGTCTTTGACGCCATCTGGCTGAAGGACTTTTTCCCATTCACTTCTTTCCAATTGATGCCCTTCCCTACATCATCGCTAAACATGTGGGCGAGGATGTTCCATGTCACCCGCTTAGTATCATGTCCTCCAATGGTTGCCAGAGAGGAAATCTAAAATGGATCAAAAAAATACTATTAATATCTGATACTTTACAGTATGTTTTAGAAAATTCATCCATCAAACAGCTGTTATTTACATACAATAGTTAAAATAAAGATACATTTTATTCAGATTTTCTGGAGATGCTAAATAAAACAAAAAAACTCACCACACGCTTCTTCAGCTGAAAGTTGGAGGGATCTTTGAGCTGCTCCTCAAAAAGGTTCACTTCCTCCACTGAGGTAAATGGAAAAGGAATGGTGTGTCCAGTCACCTCGACTTCTTGGCCAGAGGGTTGCTGACTTGTGAAATTGTCAAATTTGACCATCAGTTGGTCAAGCTGCTGCTTCATATTTTCCAATAAGTTCATCATCTGAACTTGTGCAGTTAAAATATATTAGAATAAGGTTAAAAAATCATTTGGACAACCGATTTAACTTAAAATATGGAAACGGTGGTTTTATACAGTTCCAGTAATGCAATCCTAATAATCATATTTGCTTGGATTCAATATTGGAGTGTGTATTGTAATATATGCGGTATACAATTAACAATTGTTAACATTTTAAAAAGTGAAATGATTAAAGGTTCAATTTGAATCCCATAGCTGTTTGAGCAGCAGGCAATGGTGTCTGATCCACACCTTCCCCCTCGCCAAGTTGGTCTGTACCCCTGGCTTGCAGGTGTTTGCTGTCGTGCTGGTGATGAAGTATGTGGAAGAGGGGGAGGAGGGGCAACTGTGTTGCTAGTGGATGGACCTCTGGCAGGGGGAAGAGGGGAAACAGTTGGAGGGGCAACTGTGTTGCTCATAAATGGACCTCGGGATCTTTTTTTGGGAGGATTTTCCTCACTGTCATCTGAGTCCCCATAGTGATGTCTATAAAGAGGGTTAGAAAAATACTCATTCGTCATACTAACACTGAATGACAGATGCATTTGTTTTTTAAATTAGAGTAAAAAAAGATCTAAAGAAAATTAAAAACATATACTGATTTACTCACACTGGCCTCCTCTTTAATGGAATCATTTCTTCCCCTTCCGACTGAAGATCAGATGTGTCGCAGGACATATATCTTTTCATCCATCTCCTTGCCTCCAAGTAATCGCCTAAAAATGAAGTCAAATTAACAGAATAAAAAACAAGTACAGAATTATAAACAGAATATTAGAATATGAATATATAATTAGCATACCACATGATCTAATTAATCTGACGACATGTGCCTGCCAGTCAGATCCAGGCTCTTCAGTGTTTCTGACAGCCTTGTCCACTCTCTCGTCCTTCGAGTAATTAGGCCAAAAGCAGTCACCATCCTCGTACCAATTTTTTGGCACCACTGCAATTGTTTTGCTTGTAATGAATTCAATTAAGTAGAACATCCTGAAAAAGGTAAAGAAACAATCAAACAGTGTCACCAGTCCCTATAGGCAGGAGTATGTGAATTATTGTTTGAAAAAAAATGTGATTAAACATATTGTACTCACATAGATCACAGTGATTATATCACAGTGATTATATCACAGTGATTATGGGGAAGCAGTCGGTCTGTTTTTGTCTGTCTTTGACCCTTATTTCACACCAACTAAGTAAAAACTATAGCTTAAATTTGAACTGCTCACATTAGAACACAAGAGCTACAACAAATACAACCATAAATACCTAACCATAACCCCCAATACCATAGTTATCCCGGGGAATATGCAGATTACATAACTAAAAAGAATGAAATAGGGGTATAGCCACAAAACCATCCCTATGAGGCAAAAGAGCACATTTTTGAACAAGCTCTGAAATGTTAACACACTTAAGTGTATCTGATGTTTGGTCAACTTTATAAATATTCAAATAGTCTGAGTTGAATGGGTAAGTGAAGAACAAATACTTCTCTGAACATTCCTTGTATACCACATACACTCCATCACTGCATTCTACAATGTTATGTATGTAACAAATGTTGTTTCCAATGACAAAAACATTATCCCCGGTTGAAACTTTAACAGTCCACTTGTCACAGGCCATCTCACCATACTGTGCTTTCACTGACAGTCCACCTACAATTGGTCCAACAAAGTGTTGTTTTTTAAAACGGGTTACATTTAAAGGAGTGTCAGTAATTCTCTTCTCTGACAATCGACGGATAATTTGTGCAAGGGGAAATTCTGGTTTTCTGACGAGCTTTTTTTTTTTTTGTGCAGGTAACTCTCATACGGAAATGCAGAAAATGAGTCAAGGCAACCATGTCGTTGTACTTCATCTGCCAGATGGACCAAACCGTGAACATTATAAACAATTTGATCTTTGCCATACATCTCACTAAAGTGACTGACAAAAGATCTAAGTAAGGTGTGAGCATACTGAGCGTTACTACAGAGTCTAGGACTTATTAAAATGGCAATACCGGAGAAGAGAAGCATGAAATTGCTGTACATATTTCTGTCTAAAAAGGTTCCTAGTATTATAGGTCCTGTGTACAGTAGAAACTGCCTTAATTCTGTGGCCTTCCACCGATCTAATTCTCGCAGCTATCTTGGCTTTCGGGCAAACTCCACAGGAACATAAGGACGCATTTCTAGCAGTTTTGTTGACATTCTATCTACAATTCTTGCAGGCAGTCGGAAGTTTAGAGGACCCCTGAGCCAGATATGTAGCAATCGTCTAACAACACCTAAACAAACCAAATGCATGTAATCCAAAGGGAATTGAGAAACCATGCCAACACTGCTGCCAAGAAATGGATGTGGCCCCTCATGATGATGACCCTCATCAACCATGTTTTCAAATGATTCGTCTGTCCTTAGAGCAAAGTCTGTACATGGATATGTCATGCGTCTGTTAATGTATTTCCCAGGCTGCATACATTTGTCACAACCATGGTAGCCATTGTGGTTCTTTGTGTTCTTAACAAATGACCTGGCTGGTGTGTCACAAATGACTGTGTCCAGTTTGAGTTTCAATGTCTTACCCTAAATATCAAAACCGTTTTCAAGCTGTTGCAACTCTGTAACAAAATTTTCAAGGAACTCTTTTGCTGAGCTGGGTTTCTTTGGTCCACAGAATAAACCTATCACGACTGGTTCTTTCATGGGAACATTTAATAGCAGACCAAGGATGGGCCACAGTTGCAGACTAGAGCTTTTGAATAAAGGAAGTCCATCTATGTTTATTTGCAACTTCAAAGTGAAACTGTCTGCCAGTGTATGCACATACTTGAACAGTGTACTTCTCAGCGAAAGCAGAATACCAAGATAGTGGTACTGTCCCCCAGCCCTTTCCAGGATTGAGTATTTTGTCTTAGTCCTAAGAAGGGTCCTGGCATCCCTTGGAAGATCAGGATGGAAAATACGAAGTATGCCCAATAGTGCTGTCAAAGCAACCAAAGAAATGCCAAAGTGTATGGCCCAGTTGGAAATACTTTCAGAGAGGGAAAATGTTTCATGTTCATCATCAGACTGTTCTGAATCAGATGTCAGACTTTGCCCATCACCGCCAACGACAAAACCATCAATTACGTCTGCATCTACTTCCATGCCACCTTCTTCCTCACTAAAGACTACTCCAGTTGGAGTGTCTAGACAATTTGTATCGTCTGTGCAATTTAAACTTTCCAAAAACTCCTCACTGGCACCAACATGGCCCCTTTCTGGTGTCAGTTGAAAGTCAGTAAAATTTGTGCAATCCTCCATAATTTGTTCGTCTTTTTTCAACATCTTGATGTGCCCTCCGTTTTATGGTGGAGCTAGAGACAGCCCCGGTCTTTCTATACATCTTATCTAAACAGAAAAACAAGTAGATAGTGTTAATAGATTACATGTAGAGCCAATCAGCGTTGAGAAGCTCAGCGCGTCATCACTGCCATCCTGCCAGTGCTGAATCAAACTGCTGCTTGACCGCCTGAAAAGGCGCTGGCAGCCGCCGTCATTTAGACGCTGTTGTGCAGCTGCGGATGATATTATGAACCCAGACACGGAGGCGTTTGATAGTCCGACGTTTGAGGGACTTCCACAATAAGTTTAAAGCAGAACTAGTGGTTAGTTCAATGGTGGATGGCGGAAACGGAGATAAGCCCCGCACCCTTTCATTCGCGCGCTAAAAGCAAGCGGATGACGCGTATTAACCACTGTTAAGTTCTAATAGATTAGTGAGCTTGAAATTGCCTGTACATGTGTAATAAAGGATTGTTTAAGTGTACATTACAATGCATAAGAAGGATATGATAAATAATGAAGGGCATTATGAAGGATATGTAATTGTATGTATTAAGAAAGTCACTGTATGTCATATTGTTTAATGTTTAGGTGTGAATGGGTTTTTATATAATGATTCTATAGGAGTTAGGAATGTGGGACTGTTTCTTGAAGAAGAAGTGGTTCCTTCATGTGTTGCTGGGGGAAGGTGGAGTGAGACACAGACATTTGGGACCGGAAGGACGCGCGCATGGATACTTGGAAGATGGACTATTCCTTTGTCTCTAGAGGATGTAGAGCCTCCGCCTTCCCGAAAGCAAATGGACCTATGGACAATCGAGAAGAATAACTAACCAATGAGAGGGCCTTAAGCTCCGTGAATGAAAGTATTTAAACTAATAATGCGGCATTTGTAAGTCTCTCTCTCCTGGACGTGAAGGCGACAGCTAACTGTTTACAGTCTGTGAATTTGCAGAAAGGAGGAAGGCCTCGAATCGAGTAATGTATAACTGTTTTGTCATCATCTTTTATTAAATCTTTTAATTATATAAATTTGAATATCTGAGCATTTCTCCCACGGACTGGCCGGGATAACGAGCAGAATCTTTCAGTTGGTGACGCCCGACGTGATCCCGGTGCTGATTCGTGTGGAGATAGTGATTTTAGACGGACAAGCCTGTGGCGAATCGGATTTTCTCTGTTCACATGAGGCGCCTCACTAAAAGGTAATGACAAGGACCTGTTAATAACGAACCTTGTTTAGGTAGAACTAGGACATTTAGATGTGAGCAGAGGAAGGATGGTCTGACGCAGTGATACATTGTTACCGTGATAACTATTAAATAAAGTAAATATATCATTAAGATAGAAGAGGTGATAATCAGTGTACATAGCGTACGTTGTATGGATGCTTGCACGTGCATGAGTGGAAGCTTTATGTTGAGTGAGAGATTTTATGTGTTTGTGAAGCTCACAGAGGTTTCTTCCACCTGAAGAGGTGTGAATGTGTTCGCAGCGATGAGTAACTACTTAGTTTCTTTATGATAAATACATAAACTGACGGGGCTTTGAGTTAGGTCGCAATCGTTATATACGCGACAGATTTAAAAAAAAAAATTGTAACTGTATTTTAACCAGTTTTGCACGGGTTACTAACAGAACTAAAGTCCCACTGTGGCCTGAGATATCGCCTTGTATTTCCAGTAAGGTTGGGGATTGGCATGCGCGAGGAGTTACGTTTAGTAAGTCGACGGGCCCTTTATTGTCTCCGAGCTCCGAGAACCAATACTTAGGTTACTGTTAGAGCTGCATATCAAATATTAATCTGGAAAGGACGACGGATGTTTCTGAATAAGTTGGTGCAGCAGACAGAGTAGAGTGGTTGCATCAGAGGGCAACGTATGGTATGCCTCGGAAGAGATTCACCGCAAGATAACTAAATTTAATCGGGGAAGGTGGCATAGCATGAGTTCTGGCCAAGACGAGATGCTATCACAAAAATAACGAATTGGAAAAAACAAATCAGTGAGAAGCGAATCAGTTGAAAGTGTATTTGTTGTAAAAAATAAGAAAAGGGAGAGAAAGCGCTGTATCTGTTGTACAGGGTGATTGCCTGTTGTATGTTTTGAGTGTAAAAGATATTGAAAACTGCCATTTTATAGTTTAAATTGTAAGTAAGAAACGTAGGCCTCAAAGGAAAGTTTGAACAAAGGGTCGTAAAAGAGGGTCATAAAAGATAGATAAGATCAGGCACGTGAGACAGACAGGAAGAGGAAGTGTGTATCCAAAGATAGGATATAGCGCCTCTGGTGGTTGGAGGACTAATACCCCAGCGGGCAGGTAGAGTACTACATGGTATAATAAATTAGCACCATCGTGTGGTAAAGCTAGGGTACTACAGCGGTTAGACTACTGAGGTTACTACAATAATAGAACTGACAGTTAATTAGTTTCACACAGTTGACACACACTTAGTCTCGCATGACAATAGTGATAGCAGAGATAGAGGAGATAGATAAAACATTTTACACATTAATGATAGTTATATTAATAACATTTTGGTAATTTAATAATTTTAAATTTTTAACAATTGTAGTTTTTATAAATACATCGTACCTATCCAATAGCTATTCGATTCAAGTGTGATTGTTTTTGGATTGTGATCCAATTGCTGTATGGGTGTTGAATTGCAGTGTGAATATTTTTGTGTTTGAATGCAATTGCAGTGTGGTTGATTTCGGATTGTGTATTCAATTGCAGTGTTTGGATTTTAAATTGTTTGTTGAATTGCAGTGTTTGAGTTTTAAATTGTTTCTTTAATTGCAGTGTGGGTTTTTCTCGACCAGCTCAATAATAGTGAAACTTTTTCCCCCAAAAACCTAACAAATTGTATTTTTCCCATTTGCACCACATTTGCACGTTAGACACATATTCCATCCATCCATCCATTTTCCACCGCTTATCCGGGGTCGGGTCGCGGAGGCAGCAGGTCAAGCAGGCTGACCCAGACTTCTCTCTCACCCGCAACATCTACCAGCTCATTCTGGGGGATCCCGAGGCGTTCCCAGGCCAGCTGGGAGATATAATCCCTCCAGCGTGTCCTGGGTCTTCCCCGGGGCCTCCTACCAGTTGGACGTGCCTGGAAAACCTCTAAAGGGAGGCGTCCTGGAGGCATCCTAATTAGATGCCCGAACCACCTCAGCTGACTCCTTTCGACACGAAGGAGTAGCGGCTCGACTTCAAGCTCCCTCCTGATGTCCGAGCTCCTTACCCTATCTCTAAGGCTGAGCCCGGCCACTCTACGGAGGAAACTCATTTCGGCCGCTTGTATCCGCGACCTCGTTCTTTCGGACACGATCCAAAGCTCGTGACCATAGGTGAGGGTTGGGACGTAGACCGACCAGTAAATTGAGAGCTTTGCCTTTCGGCTCAGCTCCTTCTTCACCAAGACGGCCCGGTGCAACGCCTGTTTTACTGCTGCAGCCGCACCGATACGCCTGTCGATCTCCCGCTCCATTTTACCCTCACTCGTGAACAAGACCCCGAGATACTTGAACTCCTTCGCTTGTGGTAGGCACTCTGTCCCCACCCGGAGGGAGCAATCCACCGGTTTCCGGCAGAGCACCATGGCCTCAGATTTCGTGGTGCTGACTCTCATCCCCGCCGCTTCACACTCGGCTGCAAAACGCCCCAGTGAATGCTGGAGGTCATGGTCCGAGGAGGCAAACAGGACCACATCATCTGCAAACAGCAGAGAGGCTATCCTGAGATCCCCGAACCTGACATTCTCCGCCCCACGGCTGCGCCTAGATATCCTGTCCATGAAAGTCACGAACAGGACCGGTGATAAAGGGCAGCCCTGGCGGAGGCCAACACCCACCGGGAACGTATCTGACTTACTGCCGAGGATACGAACACAGCTCCTACTGCAGGCGTACAGAGACCGGATGGCCCGTTGCAACGGGTCCGGCACACCATACTCCCGCAGCACCCCCCACAAAAAGCCCCGAGGGACCCGGTCGAAAGCCTTCTCCAAGTCCACAAAGCACATGTAGACTGGTTGGGCAAACTCCCAGGACCCCTCCAGTATCCTTGCAAGGGTAAAGAGCTGGTCCACTGTTCCACGACCAGGACGAAACCCGCACTGTTCTTCTTGAATCCGAGGTTCGACAAATGGTCGGAGCCTCCGTTCCAGCACCCTGGCATAAGCTTTTCCCGGGAGGCTGAGTAGTGTGATACCCCGATAATTCGAGCACACTCTCCGGTCCCCCTTCTTGAAGATGGGAACCACCACCCCGGTCTGCCAGTCCATGGGCACTGTGCCCGACCCCCATGCGACATTGAAGAGGCGTGTCAGCCAAGACAGCCCAACAAAGTCCAGCGCCTTCAGCATCTCAGGGCGGATTTCATCCACCCCCGGCACCTTGCCACCAAGGAGCTTTTTGACTACCTTAGTGGCCTCTGCCAGGGATATGGGTTCATCCAACCCCAAGTCTTCAGGCGCTGCCCCCTGTTCAGGGGACATGTTGACCGGGTTTAGGAGTTCCTCAAAGTGCTCCTTCCACCGCCCGACGATATCCTCTGTCTGGGTCAGCAGCAACCCTCCCCCGCTGATAACAGCCTGGGGAAGGCCCTGCTTTCCCTTCCTGAGTCGTCGGATGGTTTGCCAGAACCTCCTTGAGGCCAACCGAAAGTCCTTCTCCATGGCCTCCCCGAACTCCTCCCATGCCCGAGTTTTAGCATCCGTGACCACCGCAGCTGCAGTCCTTCTGGCCTGCCTGTACCTGTCAGCTGCTTCAGGAGACCCCTGGGCCAACCAAGCCCGAAAGGCCTCCTTCTTCAGCTTGACGGCTTCCCTCACCCCCGGTGTCCACCACCGGGTTCTCGGGTTGCCGCCACGACAGGCACCGATGACCTTCCGACCACAGCTCCTAGCGGCCGCGTCCACAATAGAGGCTTTGAACATGATCCACTCGGATTCCATGTCCCCAACCTCCCTCGGGATGTGTGAGAAGTCCTTCCGGAGGTGGGAGTTGAAGACCTCCCGGACAGGATCCTCCGCCAGACGTTCCCAGTTCACCCTCACTACACGTTTGGGCTTGCCAGGTCTTTCTGGCCGACTCCCCCGCCATCTGATCCAACTCACCACCAGGTGGTGATCAGTTGACAGCTCTGCTCCTCTCTTCACCCGAGTGTCCAAAACATACGGCCGCAGATCAGATGATACGATTACGAAGTCGATCATTGATCTCCGGCCTAAGGTGCTCTGGTACCAGGTACACTTATGAGCCACCTTATGTTCAAACATGGTGTTTGTTATGGACAAACTGTGGCTAGCACAGAAGTCCAACAAGGAAACACCGCTCGGGTTCAGATCAGGCAAGCCGTTCCTCCCAATCACTCCCCGCCAGGTTTCTCTGTCGTCGCCCACGTGAGCGTTGAAGTCTCCCAGGAGAACTATGGAGTCGGCAGGCGGCACCCTTTCCAGGACCCCTCCCACCAACTCCAAGAAGGCCGGATACTCCGAAATGCTGTTTGGTGCATAAGCACAAACAACAGTCAGAGCCTTACTCCCCGCAACCCGTAGGCGCAGGGAGGCGACCCTCTCGTTCTCCGGGGAAAACTCCAACACGGCGGCGCTCAGCCGGGGACTCGTGAGTATCCCCACTCCCGCCCGGCGCCTCTCACCCTGGGCGACTCCAGAAAAGAACAAAGTCCAACCCTTCTCCAGGAGTTTGGTTCCAGAGCCAGCGCTGTGCGTGGAGGTGAGCCCAACTATATCTAGCTGGTAACGCTCCCCCTCCCTCACCAGCTCCGGCTCCGCTAGCGAGGTGACGTTCCACGTCCCTAGAGCTAGTCTATGTCGCCGGCGATCGGCTCGCCCAGGCCCCCTGCCCGGCCCGCCGCCCGGTCTACATAGCACCCGACCCCGATGTCTGTCCCTGCGGGTGGTGGGTCCACAGGGTGGCTGCACCATGATGTTTCTTCGGGCTGAGCCCGACCGGGCCCCATGGGCGAAAGCCCGGCCACCAGACGCTCGCCGACGAGCTCGCCTCCCGGGTCTGGCTCCGGGAGGGTGCCCCGGTTTCCCTGGTCCGGGCGAGGTAGCTACATTCCGTGTGCTGCTATTCACATCATTATTATTCATAGACACATATTGTTTAGTATTTTAATTTCTACATTTACATTTCCTTATATAAGCCAAAGTCAGTACCTGATTCTCTCAGGATGTCAGAGCCAAATCAAACGAAGACCCCACTGTCATGGGTTGATGCAGCCTGCGATGCTGCCCTAAACATGACAATCCCAGGTGACCAACGAAGAGCCGACAGGAGGCTGAGGAAGCACATCCAGGAGTGGTATGCTGAGGGTTTACTAGATGTAACAACCCAGGAGGGGCCCACCAAGGAACAAAGGATAGCACTGATGAAAGTGCTCAAGCTGAGAAGCAGCGCTGCAAAGAAAGTGCAGAACAAGGTGGGATGGTTCAAGCTCCCCTCAAAGGCAGTAAATAAAACCAGTATTGCCATAGTGGAGGCAAGACTACTGCTCCAGATTGGAGGAAGAAGATATTTTGAGAAAAAATGAAAGAGATGAATTAGTTCAAGAGCAAGGGAGACTGTGTGTAGACAGCCTTCACCCAACAAGCCCCCACCCGACGAGCCCCCGAGATCAAGCTCAAGATTGTGGACACCAACCACACAGACAGCTGAATTCATCAAATCTTGGGCTCCACGGCCCAGATCAACCACACAGACAAAATTGGGAAGAATTGTCACCGATACAGCCAGTCCAACAGCAACAAAACATCCAAGCGTCTCATCCCCACTTACCAACACCAACCAGAGAGGGAAGACAGGATGAAAGATGTGGTGGTTCTTCGACTCCTCCTCCTCCTCCTCCTCCTCCTCCTCCTCCTCCTCCTCCTCCTCCTCCTCCACCTCCACCTCCACCTGGGAGCCTCATTTCACCTCCACAGCCCATAAGCCTTGATTTCACTGGCAGACTATCTGTGCCAGCAGAACTAGGTTGGTGCAGACAAAGTGACGCTGATGTCCCAGAACCAACATCTAGAGCCAGGTTCCTGAGACCGCAGATAAGAAAGGCGTACCATGACCTACAGTCACCAACAAACAGTGACCAAGAATGTGTCGACGAGGGGGAGGAATATCGGCATCATAAAATGATGGCACCAATCTTGACTCTGAGCGATGGAACAAAACAATATAAACCATATAATCCCAGAGATGTGCAGTACATTGTCGACAAGCTGCCTCCCTTGACAAGAGGAGGATCTCCGTGGATTAAGGCATTGAACACTGCTACCATTGGTACCCCCTTAGCAGTGGGAGATCTGAGAGCTATCCTGGTACAATGCTCCAGCCTGAGTGAACTGCAGGAGCTGGAGAGGAAGGCTGGCTGCCGATCCATCGCGGATAGCCAGGAATTGGACACAATCGGTACCACACTGTTCGAACAAATCAGACTACAGTGGCCCTATACCCCCAACCTGGCCAATTTGGACAGCATCAAGCTCAAGCCCAACGAAGAAGCAATGGAATATTTGAGAAGAGCTGCTGACTCTTGGGAATTATCCACGGGCACAAGACATGACAAGGACAAGACTTCCCTGTCTCTCTGGATGAATGCTGTTGTGTTGGGTCTCCCACCCCCAATCAAAGAGAAGATGAGAAGAACAGTGGGCATTAAGAATGCCACAATTGAGGTGTGGGAAGAACATATCACCCATCACATAAATCAGTACCACGAGGATGAAAAGGAAGACAGAGAGGGCAAAGAAAAGATGTCAATGAGACTGCTGAAGATAAAATTAAAACAGAAAGAGAGGGTACAGATATCTACTCGTGATGATCGACAGATATACCCGATGGATTGAAGCGATTCCCTGCAGAAAAGAAGACGCAAAGACAGTTGTAAAATGGCTGAAGAATGAGCTGATTCCAAGATATGGTGTCCCGAGAAGGATAAGGTCTGACAATGGCACACATTTTGCAAACAAACACTTACAAGAAGTAGAAAGATACTTAGGTATCACACACGCACACGGAGCAGTCTATCACCCACAGTCACAGGGGATAGTCGAGAGAGCTAATCGAACAATTAAATCTAAGATAGCTAAAATATGCCATGGTACCAAGTTGACCTGGCTAGATGCGCTTCCTTTGGCATTAATGTCAATGAGATCCTCAAAAGCGGGGAAAACCTTTCTTTCTCCCCATGAGCTATTGACAGGAAGACCGATGCCCAGCCCAGGAAGAGAGTTGGGAGAGAGTCCTGTGTTAGACATATTCCAGGTAGAAGAAACAGAATATTTTGGGAAGTTGTCTGACCAGATCAAAGTTCTCTCTCGACAGGTTGCAAGAGCTCAGAAAGTGCCAGCTGATGGGAACGTGCCATCAGTAGGTCCAGGTGATTGGGTTAGACTAAAGGTGCACAAGCGGAAGTGGACTGAACCTAGGTGGATTGGGCCATTTGAAGTCGTTGCAAAGACTTCATATGCTCTCCAGGTAAGAGGACACAATAAGATCAAGTGGCATCATCTAACCCATTGTTTGCCTGCAGATCCACCTGCCAAAGCAGCAGAACCAACAGCTGAAGGTGTGACTGAGCCGGAAGGAGATTCTGAGTAGAAATGGAAGACTCAGAGAAATGCAGAATCAGTAAGAAAAAAGAATTCACAGCTACACAATACTGCTTAGGGGCAGTATTCTTATTAAGCGTAATAATGCTTCCCTTCATTTGGTGGGAGGTACAGCAGCAAAGAAAAGTTAAAAGTACATTTGGAACTCAGGATGCTGTGTTCACAATAGACATAGAGAGGGTTCGTACACTGGATCAACTACATTTATTATAATCAGCAAAGATTTGTCAATTACAGCAGGGATGCAATTAAAGGCGTCACAGAGCAGTTGGACAAAACGTCCCTTATGACCTATCAAAATAGAATGGCTCTGGACATGTTGCTTGCTGAGAAGGGTGGGGTATGTAAAATGTTTGGGTTAATGTGTTGCACGTTTATTCCAAATAATACTGCCCCAGATGGTTCAGTGTCCAGGGCATTAGCAGGACTTACCTCACTTAGCAAAGAATTGGCTGAGAACTCCGGAGTGGAGAATGAGTTCACAGGATTCATGGAAAAGTGGTTTGGTAAGTATAAATCGTTTACCCTCTCAGTACTTACTGCAGTAGGTATTATGGTAGTGATTTTGATACTCTGTGGATGTTGTTGTATCCCATGCCTGAGAACTTTAATAACTCATTTGATTTCTGTAGCCCTGACCAGAGAGGACCAACAGTTGATGCTGCCGTTGATGGGTCCAGAAGTACAAGTGGATGAGGAAAACATGGATGGAGAGTTGCTCTGTTCAGCCTCACCGCCGGAGTATTATGACATGGCGGAAGTAAAATGAGAGCCAGTCCGGAGGCCTCTCTGTATGTTCTAACTTTCCTTCACAGCTACATTCACCACCCCATCATCAACCTCCACCATGCTTCTGTTGAAAGAAGAAGACCGCAACATCAGACCAGAGACTCCAAGTGTCACATCGGAGCGCTGACGGGAAGAAGAGCGCTGCAACCCAGGGTGACGGGTAGTATGAAGGAGTATCATACAATTTTAATAAAATAATAATACTCAGTTGTCAAACTAAATGATAGGATGCAGTGTTTAGACCTGTTTTTCTGATCTTTTTTCGAGATAACTGGAGAATGGAGTCTGCTGGAAAATGAAGGAGAAATGGAGTCAGATCGAGGAGATGAGGAGTTGAAGCAAGCAGTTGGAGATGATGGAGCCAGTGTGATGCGGAGAGGAACAGGATGTAACAGGGCTTACACAACACGCACATAGAGAGACACCCACCAACACACACATAAGAACATATAGTGACACACAGACGCACACAGATAAGCAGACATAGTCATTACAGTTCCAGATTTTAAGATTTTTACCTGTGTGATGAATAGAACCACACTGATACATATTATATTTTTGTGACAGCATATATTACACTGTCAAGAGAGGGAGAGAAGTTTTTTCACTGTTGATGTTTTTCACTGTTGATGATGTATGAAATGTATTATGATGTTTGCACTGTGGATGACAATAAAGAGTTATTACGTTTGTGTTGATACTATGAAATAGCATCAAGAGAGGGAATTGTTAAGTTCTAATAGATTAGTGAGCTTGAAATTGCCTGTACATGTGTAATAAAGGATTGTTTAAGTGTACATTACAATGCATAAGAAGGATATGATAAATAATGAAGGGCATTATGAAGGATATGTAATTGTATGTATTAAGAAAGTCACTGTATGTCATATTGTTTAATGTTTAGGTGTGAATGGGTTTTTATATAATGATTCTATAGGAGTTAGGAATGTGGGACTGTTTCTTGAAGAAGAAGTGGTTCCTTCATGTGTTGCTGGGGGAAGGTGGAGTGAGACACAGACATTTGGGACCGGAAGGACGCGCGCATGGATACTTGGAAGATGGACTATTCCTTTGTCTCTAGAGCAGGGGTCACCAACCTTTTTGAAACTGAGAGCTACTTCATGGGTACTGAGTCATACGAAGGGCTACCAGTTTGATACGCTCTTCTGAAATAACAAATTTGCTCAGTTTGCCTTTAGTTATACATTATTAATAATACTCATCTATGTGAAGACACTAATCACATAAATGATTTCTCACAATAATTAGCAACAATGACAATAAGGAGGGAAACAGATATCAATATTCAGCACTTTAATCTCAGTAATTGTTACATTTTTCGATGATCACTTACATCACTACATGTCATAGGAAAAATGTCCCATTTTCACTGGCCACTGACAAACCCTTCAAATCATGAACTATGTTGTTTCAAAAAGTTACCAATTATGTAATGTTAGAAAAATCAACTTACATATTTTTAAATAAATCTTGTCACATTTTGAACTAATGACCAAATCTGTGGCATTTTTTAAAACACTTTTTAAATTGAACACAATTCTTCAATATTTTAAAAGGGAAAAATGTCCCATTTTCACTAGCCACTGACAAACCCTTTTAACAAATCATGAACTGTTGCACTGTTTCAAAAAGTTATCAATTATTAATGTTAGAAAAATCAACTTACATATTTTTAAATAAATCTTGTCTCATTTTGAACTAATGACCAAATCAGCAACATTTTTAACACACTTTTAAATTGAACACAATTCTTCATCATTTTAATTCAACTTCACCATGGCACTGCCATGTTGCCACTGACAACATCTGGTATCTGTTTCTTTTTTAGTGGGAAGACTGGCATTGCATGCTGTTCACCAGTGTATTGTAATCTGGTGTGTAACTTGACACTGCAACTGTGAGTGAGTCTTTCAGATGTGCATCAGTGAGGCGTGTTCTGTGTTTGTTCTTGATGAAGTTCATGTCAGAAAACGCTGATTCACAGAGATAGGTTGAACCAAACAGGCTAGCAACCTTCATAGCTGCTGTGCATACTCCACTGTACTTCTCTGTGTCAACAAGGGACCAAAAGTTTGGTGCAGCCTGGTAGGCTTTGAGGTGGAGGTCATTTTGCAATGTTATGATTTCAATCTCCACCTGTCCAGCATCCAAGCTGAACGTTGCACTTAGTTGTTCAGCAAACCATGTTGTGTCCACATTCATGTAAGGATTGGAAATGAACGACACACATGGCTCAAGCTGATGAAGGTCACAAAACCTATTCTCAAACTCTTGCCCAAGTCTGTTTATGACTTCACAGTACTTTTCTGCAACTTTGCCAAATGTCTCAGATGCAGAAGCATTGTCTTTCAGCACCGACTGCACAGAGGGAAAGTGCAGCACCTTTTTTCTCTGTAAATCCACAGAGAAAATGTTCATCTTGGCTTTAAATGCATTTAAAGCACTTATCATATCAACAACAGTCTTACCTTTGCCTTGCAGCTGGCAGTTCAAGTCGTTTAGTTTCCCAGTAATGTCCGTCAAAAATGCAAGGTCAAGTGTCCACTCTGTGTCCTCTAGCAGTGAGACATCTTCGCCTTTGGACTGCTTGAACTCTTTTATTTCACCCAAAAGTGACAAAAAACGAAGTAAAACTCGTCCTCTGCTGAGCCATCGGATTTCTGTGTGTAGCAGCAGGTCACCATATTCAGCTGACATCTCCTCCAACAGCACCTTGAAAATCCTGTGTTGTTTTGCTTTGGAGCGGATGTCGTTTATGATTTTTACAACTGGAGTCATCACGTGTCCAAAGCCGATCACTTTTGCACATAATGCCTGCTGGTGAATGATGCAGTGATAATGCAGAAATTTTGAGAAGTCTGGGTCACTTTTACAGTGAGCGATGAAACCTGTATGTCGGCCGATCATAGCAGGAGCCCCGTCTGTAGTCACCGCTACCAGCTTTTCCAATGGTACCTTTTTCTGCACGAAAAACTCCTTCACCGTGTTATAAATGTCAACTCCCCTCGTAGTTGTCTTTAATGGCAGTAGTGTCAGCAGTTCTTCTCTTGTGGAGAAGTCTTCAAACACCATCCGGATAAAAACTAACAGCTGCGCTGTACTGCTGCTGTCCACGGACTCGTCGCACTGGATGCTAAACCAGCTGCACTCCGCCAGATCCCGGTCCAGATGATCGGCCAAATTACCAGACATATCTGACACTCGTCTAGCCATCGTAGATGCACCCAGTTGGACGTCAGAGAGAGTTGAGATTAGATCGGTTCCATTTTTCTCGTCTTTAAGTACAGTGTTAGCAATTATCATCATTGCTTCTTTGAAAACTTCTCCGTCTGAAAATGCTTTCTTCTTCTTGATCAGAAAATGTGTAGCTCTAAACGAGGCTTCGGTTGCTTTTTGTGACTTTTTCGCCGGCCTCGTGAAAAAAGACTGTTGCTTACCCAAAGCTGCCTTTAGCTCACGGGCTTTTTCTGTCCGTAGTGCACTTCCCGGTGGGTAGTTAGCATGGTAGCTTTTGTGACACGTAGTGAAGTGTCTCTCCACATTGTGCCGCTTTGCCGTCGCCACAGTCGCCCCGCAAATGAGACACACGCAAGTTTCTTTCACAGTTGTAAAAAAGAATTCCTCTTCCCATTCGTTGTGAAAGTGATAAGTTTTCTTCCTTTTTTCTGCCATGTTTTTGGGGCAAGAAACTGCATTCAGCTCCCATCTTCGTCGCGCCCGCGCCCGGCAGCTTACTCTCCACGAGCACTGGTTTTGTCTCGCGCAAAATACTTTTGAACTAGAGTAGGTCAGAGTTCACCTAAACTTATCTAAACTCATGTATAATGAACATATTTTTAAGATATTGTCATTTTTAAATATATATAAATGCATGTGTGATTTAAAAAGAATAGCAACAGAATAAAATTTAATTTCAGACGCAGCTCACAAGTGCTATTTTTAGAACAGGCCTGCGGGCGACTCATATGGTCCTTGGGGGCGACCTGGTGCCCGCGGGCACCGCGTTGGTGACCTCTGCTCTAGAGGATGTAGAGCCTCCGCCTTCCCGAAAGCAAATGGACCTATGGACAATCGAGAAGAATAACTAACCAATGAGAGGGCCTTAAGCTCCGTGAATGAAAGTATTTAAACTAATAACGCGGCATTTGTAAGTCTCTCTCTCCTGGACGTGAAGGCGACAGCTAACTGTTTACAGTCTGTGAATTTGCAGAAAGGAGGAAGGCCTCGAATCGAGTAATGTATAACTGTTTTGTCATCATCTTTTATTAAATCTTTTAATTATATAAATTTGAATATCTGAGCATTTCTCCCACGGACTGGCCGGGATAACGAGCAGAATCTTTCACCACATAAAGTGGTTAACAATCACTAGACTAAGATAGTATTTTAATGGATTAAAATGAATCTGGTCATTATAGAACCATATCATTAAAAATACTAGTCTTAGAAAGTTAAACAGGTTACACAATTCCCTCTCGAGTTGCTGTGAAAACATTTCCCTCCAAAAATGTGTGCAATAACATTTCTTACCTTAAATATGGCGGGGGTCCGTTTGAGTCACGTCTGTAAAATTCTGAGGATGACATTGCAAATTGTCAAGACACTAGACACCTTCATTACGCCATGACATAAATTAAAGCTTTTCCTTACTACATTAAATAATGTGCAATGTTCCCCTTCTCTGGCAGGTCTACAATAACCACAAATAGTCCAGCGAGTAAAAACTCACGGGAGTAAAGCGCGCTCACTGTACTAAAGCGGGCGAACACAGCGTTAGCTCAAAAGTCCAGGATTCAATTAGTTATAATTAAAAGTATTTAAAAAAAAAAGATTAACAGATTATACGATTGCAGCTCCTGGACGAGGGCGTCTCGATCTCTTCAGACAGTACACAGTCCACTCAACAAATCAAGGTTAGCTAGCGGCAGCCACAAAATGACTGAAATGTGGTGCTTACAGGTACCAATAATATATTACGACATACTCAGGGTGTGAACACACCATAACGTGCCGCCCGCCGAAAATTCGCGTCTGTCGCAACCAAACGCGTCTGTGCATTGACTTTACATGTAATCTGGTCGCGCGAAAATTTCGCGTCGCGCTCGGTGTGAACACACCATAGTCGTTTCTCAATATGCGTACTTCTCTGGACTTGTGTTCTCGTGGACTTGTGAAACGTCATCAGTCGCAGCCCAAGTACTGTTCCAATTCAAAAGTCTGCTTCTCGACAAGCACGGTGAAAATGCCCGGATGTGACTTGATCCGCCCATTTTATCGAGGATGCATCAGAGGAGACTTGTCCGTACTTCAGACAGCCAAACATCCCTGAATGCACTTCGCACCAGCAAACGGAACAATGGCGGATGAGAAAACCCATACTGAAAGTTGACATTCTCTGAATACTACTGTTGTTGAGTCAAAGAATGTAATTTTAGGAGGTTTTCAAGCGAGAAGTTAGTTGTTTAAACATCAAATATGTGGTCGGTTTGTCAAGACTCAGCCTACTTAAAAAGTTACGCCACTGATATGAGGTCCTGCTCGCGGGACCGGTGAGCCCCGCGGCACCGGGCGGTCAGCGCTCTGCTGCCCGCAGAGTGCAGCCTGATCTCGGCGGGACTTGATCCGCTAGCTCAGATTTCTCCGTAGTGATTAAACATGATATAATTCTGTTTTGGAGGATCTAACGAGCACTCTCTATCAGTTTATTTGTTCACAGTAACGTTAAATCAGTTTGACTGAGGGAAAGGTTAAGATTTATAACTTCATATTTTAATTTAACTTTAACGTTGAACTACAGCAGTGTATTTTTACTTTTGACCAAATTGTTTGCAATTATGTCTATCTATCTATCTATATATATATATATATATATATATATATATATATTATACAAAAGAAGCAGGGTTGTCATATCATGAGCCAGCTGAGGTGGTGACGTCTTCAAGTCCGCTTCTGTTCCAATTGCAGAAAGACCGTCCTGCATCTTCCCATCCGTTGGATACTACGTGACTAACGTTAGCTGGGGAAACTTCACCGCGCCGTCAGCTTCACGTGCCGTTTGTTTGTTTGTTTGTTTACCTCGTGGAGTAAAAGCGGCTATAGATTTACGGCCGTGAGACCGCAGCACGTTCACACACACAGCGCTATAGATGCATACCGACCCGCCGGATTAAATTAATTAAACATATAAAGCTTTCTTACGTGTATCACGGAGGTTTGGAGACGCAAGGGAGATGCTGGTTCGAACTTCCGGTTTGAGCGAGTTTCATATCCGGTTCTTCCAAAAAGTAAGAGAGGTCAGACCCGCCTCTCAGCCCCACAGACTCACGAGGCACGCATCTCATTACGTTCATAGTAATGGATTACCATCACATTGTAACAGGATGTATATTAAAATGGTTGATTCATAAGGAGACATCAGTACACTGCTGTGTAACTAGTGCACCAAACCCTGACAGGTGAATAATGTCCACCAGGCTCCTTGTCTATAGTATTATATATATAAATACATACATGTAAACATTACGCTTTTTAACCAGTTCCTCTGGTTGATAGCTTAAGTTTAACAACATTAGCTGCTAACAGTCCAACACTGTAGCTTCTGTAACACTCTGGCGCACAAACAGACACACACACACACACACACACACACACACACACACACACACACACACACACACAGACAGACACACACACACACACACCTGTCTCCTGTGGGACGCCCCTGTCTCTTGTCCCTGTCGGGGTTGGGGCGTTGTTTAAATGTGACACATCTGGCGCACAAACAGACACACACACATACACACACACACACCTGTCTCCTGTGGGACCGCCCCTGTCTCTTGTCTCAGTGGGGGCTGGGGCGTTGTTTAAATGTGACACTTCTGGCGCACAAACAGACACACACAAACAGACACACACACACACACACACACACACACACCTGTCTCCTGTGGGACGCCCCTGTCTCTTGTCCCTGTCGGGGTTGGGGCGTTGTTTAAATGTGACACATCTGGCGCACAAACAGACACACACAAACAGACACACACACACACACACACCTGTCTCCTGTGGGACGCCCCTGTCTCTTGTCCCTGTCGAGGCTGGGGCGTTGTTTAAATGTGACACATCTGGCGCACAAACAGACACACACACACACACACACACACACACACACACACACCTGTCTCCTGTGGGACGCCCCTGTCTCTTGTCCCTGTCGGGGTTGGGGCGTTGTTTAAATGTGACACATCTGGTGCACAAACAGACACACACAAACAGACACACACACACACACCTGTCTCCTGTGGGATGCCCCTGTCTCTTGTCCCTGTCGAGGCTGGGGCGTTGTTTAAATGTGACACATCTGGCGCACAAACAGACACACAAACACACACACACACACACACACCTGTCTCCTGTGGGACACCCCTGTGTCCTGTGGGACCGCCCCTGTCTCTTGTCCCTGTGGGGGCTGGGGCGTTGTTTAAATGTGACCCATCTGGCGCACAAACAGACACACACAAACACACACACACACACACCTGTCTCCTGTGGGACACCCCTGTGTCCTGTGGGACCGCCCCTGTCTCTTGTCCCTGTGGGGGCTGGGGCGTTGTTTAAATGTGACACTTCTGGCGCACAAACAGACACAAACACACACACACACACACACAGACAGACACACACAAACAGACACACACACACACACCTGTCTCCTGTGGGACCGCCCCTGTCTCTTGTCTCAGTGGGGGCTGGGGCGTTGTTTAAATGTGACACTTCTGGCGCACAAAGAGACACACACACACACACACACACACACACAGACACACACACCTGTCTCCTGTGGGACGCCCAAGTCTCTTGTCCCTGTCGGGGTTGGGGCGTTGTTTAAATGTGAAACATCTGGCGCACAAACAGACACACACACACACACACACACACACACCTGTCTCCTGTGGGACACCCCTGTCTCCTGTGGGACCGCCCCTGTCTCTTGTATCAGTGGGGGCTGGGGTGTTGTTTAAATGTGACACTTCTTGCGCACAAACAGACACACACAAACAGACAGACACACACACACACACACACACACACACACACACCTGTCTCCTGTGGGACGCCCCTGTCTCTTGTCCCTGTCGAGGCTGGGGCGTTGTTTAAATGTGACACATCTGGCGCACAAACAGACACACACACACACACACACACACACACACCTGTCTCCTGTGGGACGCCCCTGTCTCTTGTCCCTGTCGGGGTTGGGGCGTTGTTTAAATGTGACACATCTGGCGCACAAACAGACACACACAAACAGACACACACACACACACACCTGTCTCCTGTGGGACGCCCCTGTCTCTTGTCCCTGTCGAGGCTGGTGTGTTGTTTAAATGTGACACAACTGGCGCACAAACAGACACACACACACACACACACACACACACACCTGTCTCCTGTGGGACGCCCCTGTCTCTTGTCCCTGTCGAGGCTGGGGCGTTGTTTAAATGTGACACATCTGGCGCACAAACAGACACACACACACACACACACACACACACACACACACCTGTCTCCTGTGGGACGCCCCTGTCTCTTGTCCCTGTCGGGGTTGGGGCGTTGTTTAAATGTGACACATCTGGCGCACAAACAGACACACACAAACAGACACACACACACACACCTGTCTCCTGTGGGATGCCCCTGTCTCTTGTCCCTGTTGAGGCTGGGGCGTTGTTTATATGTGACACATCTGGCGCACAAACAGACAGACACACACACACACACACACACACACACCTGTCTCCTGTGGGACACCCCTGTGTCCTGTGGGACCGCCCCTGTCTCTTGTCCCTGTGGGGGCTGGGGCGTTGTTTAAATGTGACCCATCTGGCGCACAAACAGACACACACAAACACACACACACACACACCTGTCTCCTGTGGGACACCCCTGTGTCCTGTGGGACCGCCCCTGTCTCTTGTCCCTGTGGGGGCTGGGGTGTTGTTTAAATGTGAAACTTCTGGCGCACAAACAGACACAAACACACACACACACACACACACACACACACCTGTCTCCTGTGGGACGCCCCTGTCTCTTGTCCCTGTCGGGGTTGGGGCGTTGTTTAAATGTGACACATCTGGCGCACAAACAGACATACACAAACAGACACACACACACACACCTGTCTCCTGTGGGACGCCCCTGTCTCTTGTCCCTGTCGAGGCTGGGGCGTTGTTTAAATGTGACACATCTGGCGCACAAACAGAAACACACACACACACACACACACACACACCTGTCTCCTGTGGGACGCCCAAGTCTCTTGTCCCTGTCGGGGTTGGGGCGTTGTTTAAATGTGAAACATCTGGCGCACAAACAGACACACACAAACAGACACACACACACACACACACACACCTGTCTCCTGTGGGACACCCCTGTCTCTTGTGGGACCGCCCCTGTCTCTTGTATCAGTGGGGGCTGGGGTGTTGTTTAAATGTGACACTTCTGGCGCACAAACAGACACACACAAACAGACAGACACACACACACACACACACACACACACACACACACACACCTGTCTCCTGTGGGACACCCCTGTCTCCTGTGGGACCGCCCCTGTCTCTTGTATCAGTGGGGGCTGGGGTGTTGTTTAAATGTGACACTTCTGGCGCACAAACAGACACACACAAACAGACAGACACACACACACACACACACCTGTCTCCTGTGGGACGCCCCTGTCTCTTGTCCCTGTCGAGGCTGGGGCGTTGTTTAAATGTGACACATCTGGCCCACAAACAGACACACACACACACACACACACCTGTCTCCTGTGGGACGCCCCTGTCTCTTGTCCCTGTCGGGGTTGGGGCGTTGTTTAAATGTGACACATCTGGCGCACAAACAGACACACACAAACAGACACACACACACACCTGTCTCCTGTGGGACGCCCCTGTCTCTTGTCCCTGTCGAGGCTGGGGCGTTGTTTAAATGTGACACATCTGGCGCACAAACACACACACACACACACACACACACACACACACACACACCTGTCTCCTGTGGGACGCCCCTGTCTCTTGTCCCTGTCAGGGTTGGGGCGTTGTTTAAATGTGACACATCTGGCGCACAAACAGACACACACAAACAGACACACACAGACACACACCTGTCTCCTGTGGGACGCCCCTGTCTCTTGTCCCTGTCGGGGTTGGGGCGTTGTTTAAATGTGACACATCTGGCGCACAAACAGACACACACAAACAGACACACACACACACACCTGTCTCCTGTGGGACTCCCCTGTCTCTTGTCCCTGTCGAGGCTGGGGCGTTGTTTAAATGTGACACATCTGGCGCACAAACAGACACACACACACACACACACACACACACACACACAGACACACACACACACACACACACACACACCTGTCTCCTGTGGGACGCCCCTGTCTCTTGTCCCTGTCGGGGTTGGGGCGTTGTTTAAATGTGACACATCTGGCGCACAAACAGACACACACAAACAGACACACACACACACACACACCTGTCTCCTGTGGGACGCCCCTGTCTCTTGTCCCTGTCGGGGTTGGGGCGTTGTTTAAATGTGACACATCTGGCGCACAAACAGACACACACAAACAGACACACACAGACACACACCTGTCTCCTGTGGGACGCCCCTGTCTCTTGTCCCTGTCGGGGTTGGGGCGTTGTTTAAATGTGACACATCTGGCGCACAAACAGACACACACAAACAGACACACACACACACACCTGTCTCCTGTGGGACTCCCCTGTCTCTTGTCCCTGTCGAGGCTGGGGCGTTGTTTAAATGTGACACATCTGGCGCACAAACAGACACACACACACACACACACACACACACACACACAGACACACACACACACACACACACACACACCTGTCTCCTGTGGGACGCCCCTGTCTCTTGTCCCTGTCGGGGTTGGGGCGTTGTTTAAATGTGACACATCTGGCGCACAAACAGACACACACAAACAGACACACACACACACACACACCTGTCTCCTGTGGGACGCCCCTGTCTCTTGTCCCTGTCGGGGTTGGGGCGTTGTTTAAATGTGACACATCTGGTGCACAAACAGACACACACAAACAGACACACACACACACACCTGTCTCCTGTGGTACGCCCCTGTCTCTTGTCCCTGTCGAGGCTGGGGCGTTGTTTAAATGTGACACATCTGGCGCACAAACAGACACACACACACACACACACACACACACCTGTCTCCTGTGGGACGCCCAAGTCTCTTGTCCCTGTCGGGGTTGGGGCGTTGTTTAAATGTGAAACATCTGCCGCACAAACAGACACACACAAACACACACACACACACACACACACACACACACCTGTCTCCTGTGGGACACCCCTGTCTCCTGTGGGACCGCCACTGTCTCTTGTATCAGTGGGGGCTGGGGTGTTGTTTAAATGTGACACTTCTGGCGCACAAACAGACACACACAAACAGACAGACACACACACACACACACACACACACACCTGTCTCCTGTGGGACGCCCCTGTCTCTTGTCCCTGTCGAGGCTGGGGCGTTGTTTAAATGTGACACATCTGGCGCACAAACAGACACACACAAACAGACACACACACACACACACACCTGTCTCCTGTGGGACGCCCCTGTCTCTTGTCCCTTTCGGGGTTGGGGCGTTGTTTAAATGTGACACATCTGGTGGACAAACAGACACACACAAACAGACACACACACACACACACACACACACCTGTCTCCTGTGGGACGCCCCTGTCTCTTGTCCCTGTCGAGGCTGGGGCGTTGTTTAAATGTGACACATCTGGCGCACAAACAGACACACACAAACAGACACACACACACACACACACACACACACACACACACACACCTGTCTCCTGTGGGACGCCCCTGTCTCTTGTCCCTGTGGGGGCTGGGGCGTTGTTTAAATGTGACACATCTGGCGCACAAACAGACACACACAAACATACTCACACACACACACACACACACACACACACACACACACCTGTCTCCTGTGGGACGCCCCTGTCTCTTGTCGCTGTCGAGGCTGGGGCGTTGTTTAAATGTGACACATCTGGCGCACAAACAGACACACACAAACATACTCACACACACACACACACACACACACACACACACACACACACACACACACACACACACCTGTCTCCTGTG
Source organism: Cottus gobio (assembly GCA_023566465.1). Taxonomy (NCBI): domain Eukaryota; kingdom Metazoa; phylum Chordata; class Actinopteri; order Perciformes; family Cottidae; genus Cottus; species Cottus gobio. The sequence continues at coordinate 14,802,156 of CM042229.1, read as the reverse complement.
GGACACCCCTGTCTCCTGTGGGACCACCCCTGTCTCTTGTCCCTCTGGGTGCTGGGGCGTTGTTTAAATGTGACACATCTGGCGCACAAACAGACACATACAAACACACACACACAAACACACACACACACACGCACACACACACACACACACACACACCTGTCTCCTGTGGGACACCCCTGTCTCCTGTGGGACCGCCCCTGTCGCTTGTCTCAGTGGGGGCTGGGGCGTTGTTTAAATGTGACACTTCTGGCGCACAAACAGACACACACAAACAGACACACACACACACATACACACCCCTGTCTCCTGTGGGACACCCCTGTGTCCTGTGGGACCGCCCCTGTCTCTTGTCCCTGTGGGGGCTGGGGCGTTGTTTAAATGTGACACATCTGGCGCACAAACAGACACACACACACACACACACACACACCTGTCTCCTGTGGGACACCCCTGTCTCCTGTCGCCCTCCACAGTCTGGGGCAATTCTCAGATTTTTACACCAGGAAAGGTGGCCCAAAATCGGATCCAACAGCTCCAAGTGAAGGGTAGACTCAAAGTAAAAGAAAATGGCCGCTTAGAATGTTCATGACTAGGGACATGCAGACAATCTTCAGCTTCTCCTGTGTGCCCATTTGGACAGGTATCACCAAGCCACCACCATCACATTGATAGGAACACCCTCTCACGAGAGCCACCAGGGACAATTCAGCCAAATTGTTCCGAGAGAGGTGTTCCGAAATCGGATTCATCGCCTTCGCAATCACCCCCATTGCAGTGGTTGTCTTCTAAGAAGGTGAAATCTATGGACATTTACCCGAGAAAGGTGGCCCGAAATCGGATTCAAGACCATGGCAATGACCCGCCCTTCTCCAGGGGTGAAATACGCTGACTTTTACCCAAGGAAGGGTGTCCAAAATCGGATGTAAAATGTCAGCAAAGTGCCCTATTTTTGGCCCTTTTCCAAATGGCTAAGAAACGTCCAGGCCTGGGGAAAATTTACTGACTTTCACCCGAGTAAAGTGGCCCAAAATTGGATACAACACTTTCACAATGACACATCCTTCTCCACGGGTAAAATCTGTTGACTTTTACCCAAGAAAGATTACCCAAAATCGGATTCATCACCTTCGCAATCAACACCTTCCCAGTGACTGGCTCTTCTCCGGGGGTGAAATCCATGGACCTTTACCCGAGAAATGTGCCCCAAAATCGGATTCATCACCATTGCAATCAACACCTTTGCAGTGACTGGCTCTTCTCCAGGGGTGAAATCCATGGACATTTACCCGAGAAAGGTGGCCCGAAATCGTATTCAAGACCTTGGCAATGACCCACCCTTCTCCAGGGGTGAAATACGCTGACTTTTACCCAAAGAAGGGTGTCCAAAATCCGTTCTAAAATGTCAGCAAAGTGCCCTGATTTTGGCCCTTTTCCAAATGGCTAAGAAACGTCCAGGCTCAGGGGAAATCCATTGACTTTCACCCAAGTAAAGTGGCCCAAAATTGGATACAACACTTTCACAATGACACATCTTTCTCCACGGGTAAAATCTGTTGACTTTTACCCAAGAAAAATTACCCAAAATCGGATTCATCACCTTCGCAATCAACACCTTCCCAGTGACTGGCTCTTCTCCGGGGGTGAAATCCATGGACCTTTACCCGAGAAACGTGCCCCAAAATCGGATTCATCACCATTGCAATCAACACCTTTGCAGTGACTGGCTCTTTCCGGGGGTGAAATCCATGGACATTTACCCAAGAAAGGTGGCCCGAAATCGGATTCAAGACCTTGGCAATGACCCACCCTTCTCCAGGGGTGAAATACGCTGACTTTTACCCGAGGAAGGGTGTCCAAAATCCGTTCTAAAATGTCAGCAAAGTGCCCTGATTTTGGCCCTTCTCCAAATGGCTAAGAAACGTCCAGGCTCAGGGGAAATCCACTGACATTCACCCGAGAAAGGTGGCACAAAATCAGATTCAACACCTTTGCAATGACCCACTTTTCTCCAAAGTTCTAACCTCTTAACTGGTGCTTCTTTTTCCTATTAGGTGCAGCGATGGCAGCAGCAGCAGCAGCAGCAGTAGCAAGCATCCTGACCCAAATAACATCTGTTAACTTTTACCCAAGAATTACAATGACAATGACCCACTGTTCTCCAAAGTTTTAACCTCTTAACTGCTGCTTCTTTTTCCTACTAGGTGCAGCGATGGCAGCAGACTTTTACCCGAGAAAGGTGGCCCAAAATCGGATTAACACCTTAGCAATGACCCACCGTTCTCCGGGTTTGAAACCCGTTGACTTTTACCCGATAAACATTGCCCAAAATCGGATGATTTACCTTCGCAATGACCCACCGTTCTCCGGGGTTGAAACCCGTTGACTTTTACCCGATAAACATTGCCCAAAATCGGATGATTTACCTTCGCAATGACCCACCATTCTCCGGTGTTGAAACCCGTTGACTTTTACCCGATGAACATTGCCCAAAATCGGATTAAACACCATTGCAATCAACACCTTTGCAGTGACTGGCTCTTTCCGGGGGTGAAATCCATGGACATTTACCCGAGAAAGGTGGCCCGAAATCGGATTCAAGACCTTGGCAATGACCCACCCTTCTCCAGGGGTGAAATACGCTGACTTTTACCCGAGGAAGGTGTCCAAAATCCGTTCTAAAATGTCAGCAAAGTGCCCTGATTTTGGCCCTTCTCCAAATGGCTAAGAAACATCCAGGCTCAGGGGAAATCCACTGACATTCACCCGAGAAAGGTGGCACAAAATCAGATTCAACACCTTTGCAATGACCCACTTTTCTCCAAAGTTCTAACCTCTTAACTGGTGCTTCTTTTTCCTATTAGGTGCAGCGATGGCAGCAGCAGCAGTAGCAGTAGCAAGCATCCTGACCCAAATAACATCCGTTAACTTTTACCCAAGAATTACAATGACAATGACCCACTGTTCTCCAAAGTTCTAACCTCTTAACTGCTGCTTCTTTTTCCTACTAGGTGCAACGATGGCAGCAGACTTTTACCCGAGAAAGGTGGCCCAAAATCGGATTAAACACCTTAGCAAAGACCCACCCTTCTCTGAGGGTAAAAGTTGTTGACTTTTACCCGAGAAAGGTGGCCCAAAATCGGATTAAACACCTTAGCAATGACCCACCGTTCTCCGGGGTTGAAACCCATTGACTGATAAAACCGGTTGACTTTTACCTGATAAACATTGCCCAAAATCAGATTCGGTTAGTTTAGTTTAGGGTGCGGACCAGGGGAATCCGACATTAGTCGGTTGAGTCGAGACCTCCTCGCGGTGGTCCGCGGTAACGCCATAGTGGCGGCTAACTTGACTCGTAATCTCCCCAAATCGAAGCTTCTGTAATGTAAAAATCGGATTTATGTAATTTAGTTTAGGGTCAATGTTAGGGGAGGAGTTCGGGGAGGCCACGGAGAAGGGCTTTTGGTTGGCCTCAAAGAGCACTTTGAGGAACTCCTATTCCGGCCATCATGTCCCCTGAAGACTTGGGGCGGGTTGCACCCACATATCCCTGGCAGAGGCCGCTAAGGTAGTCCAAAAGCTCCTTGGTGGCATGGCGCCGGGGGTGGATGATATTCGCTCTGAGATTCTGAAAGTGCTGGATGTTGTTGGGCTGTCTTGGATGGCCTTTTCAATGTTGCATGGGGTCGGGAACAGTGCCCATGGACAGGCAGACCGGGAAGGTGGTTCTCTTTTGCAAAAATGGGGACCGGAGAGTGTGGTCGAACTATTGGGGTATCACACTACTCAGCCTCCCGGGAAAGCTTATGTCAGGGTGCTGGAGAGGAGGCTCCAACCGTTTGTCGAACTTCAGATTCAAGAGAAGCAGTGCGGATTCCGTTCCTTTACCCTCACAAGACTACTGGAGGAGACCTGTGAGTTTGCCCAACCAGTTTACATGTGCTTTGTGGACTTGGAGAAGGCTTTCGACCAGGTCCCTCTGCGTTTTTTGTGGGGGTGCTGCAGGAGTATGGGGTGCCGGACCCGTTGCAATGGGCCATTCGGTCCCTGTACTACCTGCAGTAGGAGCTGTGTTCGTACCTCCAAATCTGAGGCCATGGTACTCTGCCGTATAGTTTAGCATAGTTTGGATGGCATGTCATTTAGTTTAGTTTAGGGTTAATGTTAATGTTAGGGTTAGTTTAGTTTAGGGTGCGTACTAGGGGAATCCGACGTTACAGTCGGTTGAGTCGAGACCTCCTCGCGGTGGTCCGCGGTAACGTCCTAGTGGCGGCTAACTTGACTCGTAATCTCCCCAAATCAAAGTGTCTTCCATTTGGGATGTTCGGAGGTTACCCAACCCCGTCCTCCTGGGCTCATCTTGGAAGGCATCATTGTTTCATTTTTTTGTTTGTTCTGAGTCCACCAGGCTACAACTTGAGTCAAGTTGGTCCTCAGGTGGTGTAGCACCCATTTCTCCCTTTGATAGCTCAGTTGGTAGAGCGGAGCACTGTAGGCTGATATTTTCTGTGAAAAATAAGCAGGTATCCTTAGGTCGCTGGTTGTACTACGGCTCGAAGGATGAACTAATTGTAGTTGAATGGAAAGATGAGCAACGATCTTTCAGGGAATAATTAACAGGGTTTTTGTTGTAAGCGGCTACTGAGTAACTTTGCACACGTTTTAAAAGAGCAGGTACGTACAACGCAGGTGGCTGTTGGTCACGTTTAACTCTGTTTTGTTGAGTCTTTGAAAACATACTTTGGTTCGGCATGAGTTGCAGCTTCGATGCACGCTGAAAGAATGTGAGGTTTTGGGTCCCTTCGATAACTCAGTTGGTAGAGGGGAGGACTGTAGGCTGATATTTCCTGTGGAAACTATGCAGGCACCCTTAGGTCGCTGTTTCAACTCTGGCTCAAAAGATGAACTTATTGTAGTTGAATGGAAAGATGAGCGACGATCATTAAGTGAATAATGAACAGGGTGTTTTTGTTGTAAGCGGTTACTGAGTAACTTTGCAGACATTTTAAAAGACCAGGTATGTACAAAGCAGGCTGTTTGTCACGTTTGACTCTGTTTTGTTGAGTCTTTGGAAACAAACTTTGCTTTGGCATTAGTTTCAGCCTCGATTGAAACAAGTAAGCTTAGTTCCCTTTGATATCACAGTTGGTAGAGCAGAGGACTGTAAGCTGATATATTTCCTTTAGTAGCTATGGTTGCAGGTTCAACCCCGGCTCGAAGGATGAATTTATTGTAGTTGAATGGAAAGATGTGAATTGTGCGACGATCTTTAATGGAAAAATTAACAGGGATTTTGTTGTAAGCGGCTACTAAGTAAGTAACTTTGCACAAGTTTTGAAAGATGAGTTACGTACAGAGCAGTTGGCTGTTTATCACGTTTGACTCTGTCTTGTTGAGTATTTGGAAACATACTTTGGTTCGGCATGTGAGGTTTTGGTCTTTTTGATAGCTCAGTTGGTAGAGTGGAGGACTGTAGGTTGAAATTTCCTATGGAAAATATGCAGGTATTCCGTGGGGGCCGGTCATGTATAGCTAGTACTCACTGACAGACAATGAAATTGCAGCATTTTTAATGCTGTTCAAGGTGCTGAACATCCACTCTGTTTTTAGCAAATATAAGTCCTGCATTCAAATAAATGACTCAAGGAATGTATTAAAGTTTAGCATCAAAACAAACGTTAAGTATAATACTTGTTTTAATATGCTTGTAAATAAAATAATCATGTTTGAACTAGTAACCACTATAACATAGGTAAGAATAGAAGCCTTTTACTTTCCATTGTTAGTAAAGAGACACTCAGTCACATAATGTAGTGGAAGAATACTGAGAAAGTTTAGAGACTGCAGACATGTGCATATTTTCACTGATAAGCAGGAAGTTGGGAGAGAAGGGAGGATCGGAAGAACTTAGACACACACATTTATACTTTGATGCAACATAAGGTTCGGTCCTGAAGGTCTCTCAACCCCACCGAAACTCCACTCCCTCACACACACACACACACACACACACACACACACACACACACACACAGAGGAACATTGTGAGACACAGAAGAATAGTATTGCACCTGCAAGATAGTTGGATAGCTCTCCTCCCTCCTTTGCACTCGACAACATACACACACACTGACGGATCCAAGAAACAACGGAAATGAGCCAGTGTTGGAAGGACATATCCAGGCTCCAACCGGGCTGCAACTAGTAAAGGTTGTCCCGCCTGCTTCTTTGACTTTGACCAATGGGGACTTCTAAAGTCTAACCATTATAAACAGCTGCACATGATGTTTAGGTGCCTTTTGCGGGAGAAGCGAAACTAGTTCGTGACTTCCATTAGGACCGTGCACGTTTAACTGCCCGGAATGTGATGTTTCTGCCTTAAATTGAGTAAATACAGTGTGGTCCAACTTAAATTCTTTCGAGTGTTTTATTGCACCGTCGCCTCCTGAATTTATTGTTGTTTTCCGCACAACAAATTTGGTAGCAGAGGATGGTTCGACAACGATCTGAATTCGAGGACAAAGTTTTTAAACTTGTTTCCTCGCCCACCGGCGACGGAGACGGCGGAATCCTAGTCAGACGGACGACCCATCCGTGAAAGACCTTCCAGACTTGGACTCGGGAACAAACTGATCACGAGCGCTCAAATAAAAGGTAAGCAGAGCCTGTTTAACTGAAATCTGCATATATTACTATATGATAAATCTAAATTGAGTGATCAGTAGTACCGAGTGTGAGTATGGAATGTATATAAAATACTAAATTGTGACACACTGTAAGGGCAAAGATAATACATTATTTTATTGGCTGTGCGGATTCATCACATTCTGATATATTTGGCAATGTTTGTCTTTGGCTGTGTGATTAGAGTATGAATGAAGAGGAATGAATGAACCTTAGAAGGTTTGGAAGGCTGCTCTAAGCGCCACATCAAGTTGGTAACATTTCCCATTGGGACCCGGATGTGAGACCAGACCGTCAACCTGCAGGGCGACGGGCCTATATTATGAAGGGCAGAGTTTGTTATTGGGCTTGAAAAAGTGTGAATGTATCAGATCCGCGGGTAATTTCCATTGGGACCTGGATCCAGGGAGAAGGGCTTTAACCTGCAGGAAGAAGCATTCTCTCTGCGACAGGCTGTGTTTATCACCTGGTCTGAAAGTGTGAAAGTCGAGTGTGAAAGGAGACAAGATATCTTGGGAGCAGGGCTACGGGATACTTGCCGAATATCAGAGATATTCGCCGAAGTTGCCTTCGGAAAATCATTGCGCGCTGACGTGATTCCTGGGAGCAGGGCTACGGGACTGATGAGTGGCATTCGCCTGGTCCAATAAGACAGGCTAGGATCGTCGACCAGGTAGTTTGTACACCACAGCAACGTTCACGGGCAGACGCTGCCAAGGCGGGGGCACAGTGCAGGGTGCTGTGTGGTCCGTGACAGGATCCTTTGTATATAGCTAAATGTTAACTGTGTGTGTATGAAGTGTGCTGAAAATGGTATGGCTGAACAGACTTGGCATGACATCATAGAATTTGACTCAATAGAGGAGAGCGGAGTGCTCCAGGTTAATTTTCCCGTGCCTTCTGCCCCTGCTGTAAACAGTGTAGACCACATAACAGTAATAACCCAGCGACCATTAGAGCAGGGTGTGACAGGCTAGTAAGATTCGAGAGATAGATAACCATTTGGTTCCTCATCGCGCTGGTGGGGTTCGCTATAATCATTTTAGGATCAGGGATGATATATTTACTGCATAAATATCCAAAGAGCAAATTGCACCCAGGCAACTGAAAAAAAAAAAAAAGAGAGACACATAACGCATTGCATCAAAAAAAAAGCATACACATGGCGTCTTACGGAGAGCAAGTGAAGGCTGAGTTGAAAGCAGCAGGAAAATATAAGAAAGGTCAGGGAAAGATAGTTGATAGGTTAACAACTAGATGGGAAGCTGGTGGATGGTTGCCAAAGGCGGGACCACCGTCCAAACTTGAGTTGGACAAAGTTTTGGCTGATTGTAGAGAAAGAAACTGCCGCGCTGTGAAAAGTGAGCAGGAGGAAGAGAAAGAAAGGAGGGGCCGTTTCACTGCGAAACCACTGAAAGCTGCCAGAGCAAGACAGGATGTGGAAACCACAGTAGCAAACACCATAATGGCAAAAATGTGGAAGGATGGACAGGGCCGTGACGACACCACGCCCATCCGTGAAAGCCAAGAACACCTTATGTTAGCAGACAGTAGAGCTATTTTTTCCCTGTTTTACCACACCTCAAATTTTCTCAGACAATGGAACACACTTTAATAATAAACTGATGCAAGAAGTAGAGGGAAGCCTGGGCATTGTACATAGTTTTGGCTCAGTGTATCATCCTCAATCCCAGGGATTGGTGGAAAGAGCAAATCAAACGTTGAAAGCTAAAATAGCTAAAGTCTGTGCAGCCACCAAAATGACATGGGTGGAAGCTCTCCCTTTGGCTCTCATGGCTATGAGATCAGAAGGGGGGGGGAAACGCATCTTACACCACATGAGCTTTTAACAGGTCGGGAGATGCCCGGCCCACCCAGGGATGGAGGTCATATGCCATCTCTGGATGTGAGTCAGATAGAAATGTCTGACTATATGCGCGAACTAACATCTCTGGTCTCAGCCCTATCCAAGCAGGTGGTGAAGGCTTTGGAGAAGGAGCCAGAGAAAGAGGAACCGAGGGTCAAAGTAGGTGACTGGGTCAGGGTTAAGGTTCACAAACGCAAGTGGACTGACCCCAGGTGGACTGGACCGTACGAAGTGAAGGAGGTTGCGTCACACTCGGTCCAGGTCAGAGGTAAATCAGGCGTTCCCTGGCATCACCTGACACATTGTGCCCCAGCTCCTAGCCCAGACAGAACACTCTAGGAAGTGCGTGCTGATTTAGCACAGCATATCAATTAGACAATGGGGAATTCATTTCCCTCTCAAAGAACAGAAGTGTGTTGTTTGCTTTAAAAAACGTTGTATATGTCTCGGCTGAGACAGAATGGTGTGCTTGGTTTAATGTACATGTATGTGTCATAGAAGAATCATAGATGAATGAAATAGTGTTGAAAAGTGTATGAATGCAACCACACACTGAACTTGACAATTTGGTGAACCTTACGTGATCTTTGTGGTGAGTTGATGTTGAAGAATAGTGATTTGAACAAAGGACCAGACTTTGCTCTGGGACCCCTGGGATGACCCCTCCCTCTCTGCTCACATGAGGCCTCACTAAAAAAAAAAGGTATTGGCAAGGACCTGTTGATAACCGAACCTTGCATAGGTAGATCTAGGACAATTTAGTTGTGAGCAGGAAGGGATGGTCTGACGAGGGAATAAATTATTAGTGTAACAATTACATAAGGATAATGTTCAAATAATGAAAGTGGTGCAGTCAATCATCAGTAGTGGGCGGATAACATAATAAAGAGTACTTAAATAATAATAAAATAAATAAGGTAACGAAGTAGAATACGATAAAAAAAAACTGAGCAAAATCATTTCTTGATTGTTGACGCTGGTGACTGTGTGAGATCTGAAAAGGGGGTCATGCAATGCTGGTGGAGCCTTCCTCTGATTTATACGGTTAAAAGGATTTATGGAGTTTCCTCATAGTCAGGGTGAATAAGCCAAAAAAAAAAAAAGAAGACTGACGATGCTCTCACACAGTTATGATTGACATATCATTTTATTTCAGACTCAAAATATTAAGCCGGGCAAAGTGAGCTTTCAAGAAGTAGAGAAAACTAAAAAAGACTACGTTGGTAGTGTTGTGCTATATAAACTTCGAATTGGATTAAAAGTATGTGTAAAAGTTGGAGCAGGGTCAAGCCTGTGCAGCCAGTCTACTAAGTCTTATCGTAGGGATAAGAGGTATGTGGGAGGAGGACAGACAAACTGTCCAACAATGGGAAGAATGGATTCCTGAGAAAGGCAGTTTCAGCTGCAACAACTGAAGCAGCTCGGAGTGTGTGTGGAGCGGAGAGAGGAGGGGCAGCAGAAAGTAAGGAAAATGAATTAAAAGAATGAGATTAATAATAAATAACATTAATGTGAATGAATGGAAAAAGAGTTCACTGCTAAACCGTGTCCTTCTTTGTCCGAGGTACATGGTCACGAGGATCCTGATCTGGACTCCGTGCCGCCGCCATATGCTCTAAAGGGGAAAGCCGTCCAACCACCAGTCCAAAGAGGAAAAGAACCGACCCTTCACATGGAAAGCTGAGCTGGAACCATGCCAGGACACACCCAGAGCCTGCTTGCCCCTCTCCGAACCCCAGGTTGAGATGATGCCCATGGGGAAGAAAAGACATTGAAGACGTGAAGAATCATGGGATAAGCCCAAAGATAAACTGACTGAGGTTGAAAGAACTCTTCTCTATTTTGTTGGAGAATGCAGGCCAACAGGCCACCTGATGAGCAGAAGGCTCAAACTGGACATTGACAAAATTGCAGTTGTGTTTTCGAACAAGATTTCCACCCGAAAGAGAAGAAGGGGGCAGGCAGAGGAAGAACTGAGGGCCAGAGACTTTGACCCACATGAACCAGAGACTTTGTGTGCCACCTGTGGCAAAGCTGGACATCGGTGAAGGGACTGCACATAAGCACCGTGGAATAAAGACAGGACTGGTGGGAGGACCCGGCAACAATCCGACTGAGGGGAGCGGAAGGTGGCGGGACGGACCCCAGGGAAGGACCACCTGACGCACACACAGCTCAACACACAGGGTGAGCAAATTCTGATTGGGATTATGACAAGCCTGTTCATGCAATACACACATTAGAAGTTAGGTACACACACACAAACATATATATTTGAATGAAAATTAAGGTTTTAGAAAATGACCATAAGTCATATTAATTAACTATTAAAGGTAAAGATGTTCCATTTTTGGTTGACTCAAGAGTCACTCAGTTTAGTTTCCATTAGTGCTGCCTTGTACATTTATCAGGCCGAGAATACTGCTGCTGTCTCTGTTTCTCTGTCTTCTGCACAATCTGAGTTGTTCAAGGGGGAGTTTCTGCATGTTGGAATGGAGTGAAGGACATGGCTGGTTGGCTGAGCATGCAGACTCTGCTTCCTGACTTGAGGCCTACAGATGATACTGTGAACCGGTACAGTGTAAAAGGCAAAGTATACAAAACAGAATGTACATTACTAATAGTAAAAAGAGTTATTCAACGTATGTTTAATCAAAACATAGACACCATGGGGTCTAAGGTTCCATCTGTCGACATGGCTGAGCTGTCTGAGGAGCCCACCTCTCTGTGGTCTGCGCATGAATATGACGTAGGACCGATGAGGAGAGCGACACCCAAAATCTGATTTCAGGCCAGGCATGAAGTACTATCCACTTAAGCAGGAGGCCATTATTCTGAGCCATTATTGATGGCTGGTGTAATAGTCAAGAGTGATAATTATCTGGTGCGCACCTTAATATATGTGGTAAAGACAATTTGGGAAAAGGGGGAGGTGATGAAAGCTTTGCGGGCTCCCTGGTGGTCTCCATACATGTTACCCACAGTCAACAATCATTTCCAATGTACAATTTAATGTATAAATATATATTCTGATGAATACAGGTAAACTAGGAAGAAGGCAGAGTAGATGAGGGAAGGTAAGAAAGTGAAGAAGGTTGGAGCCTGAGAAAATGGATAAAGAAGAGAACGGAAGGGGAACGTGGTGAATGTAGAGGAGAGTGGGAGGGTTGTGTCCAACGCAGAGGACTGAGGGGTGGGAACCTGTGGGAGGGAATCTCAAGGTGTATTATTCCTCCTCAGTAAAACCTACACAACCACTGAGTTACTGTAGCAAAGAAATTAAAGAGCAGTCTGAAAACACGTGAGACATCTTTCCCTCTCCTCAAAGGAGGAAGAGGTTTAGAAAATAATTAATAAGACCTTATGGTCAAAAGGGGGAGATTGATTTTCATGTTTTTCATCATTTAGTTTGAAATTATTATCATTATTTAGTTTGAAATTACTATCACACACTTTCTCATTATTTTGTTTTATATTACTAATACGCACTTAGACTTGGTGACCATGTATTTCATTATTTTGTTTAGTTACTGACACTCACTTAAGGTGTACAAGTAAAAGTGGAAAGTACTCAGGAAAGTTAAAAGCTGCAAACAATGCATATTTGTGTTGATAGCAGGATGTTAAAGGGTACCACAAGATTGATTACACTAACAATTAAACTTTTGAGGGTCCACTAGAAGTAGATTTATCATCTTAAGGATTGTTCACACCTAGCAGGTGTGAAAAGGGGGATTTGTAAATAAAATAATCATGTTTGAACTAGTAACCACTATAACATAGGTAAGAATAGAAGCCTTTTACTTTCCATTGTTAGTAAAGAGACACTCAGTCACATAATGTAGTGGAAGAATACTGAGAAAGTTTAGAGACTGCAGACATGTGCATATTTTCACTGATAAGCAGGAAGTTGGGAGAGAAGGGAGGATCGGAAGAACTTAGACACACACATTTATACTTTGATGCAACATAAGGTTCGGTCCTGAAGGTCTCTCAACCCCACCGAAACTCCACTCCCTCACACACACACACACACACACACACACACACACACACACACAGAGGAACATTGTGAGACACAGAAGAATAGTATTGCACCTGCAAGATAGTTGGATAGCTCTCCTCCCTCCTTTGCACTCGACAACATACACACACACTGACGGATCCAAGAAACAACGGAAATGAGCCAGTGTTGGAAGGACATATCCAGGCTCCAACCGGGCTGCAACTAGTAAAGGTTGTCCCGCCTGCTTCTTTGACTTTGACCAATGGGGACTTCTAAAGTCTAACCATTATAAACAGCTGCACATGATGTTTAGGTGCCTTTTGCGGGAGAAGCGAAACTAGTTCGTGACTTCCATTAGGACCGTGCACGTTTAACTGCCCGGAATGTGATGTTTCTGCCTTAAATTGAGTAAATACAGTGTGGTCCAACTTAAATTCTTTCGAGTGTTTTATTGCACCGTCGCCTCCTGAATTTATTGTTGTTTTCCGCACAACATGCTGCTGGTAGTTTAATCTAATAACACACCATCTTATTAGTTAGCATGATAACCTTAATCTGCTAACTAACTAGTAGCTCATTAGTAACTCTTTCTGTCACATAAATGTGGAGCAGTTAATGTACATGACTATAAACTACGTGCATCTTTAATGCGTTCCTCAGTAACGTTACCCAGCGGAGACGTGCACGTGTATGCGCGTTCACGTGATTCAAATGAAGCCCCCGGGTCCGCGCTGTTCTTTCACTGCGTATGTTTAACCTTAGTTTAATTATATAATTATTTCACATCTGTAATTAAGTCATGATGAATGGTGTGCAATGCAATAGGTGAGCACAGCACTTTTACATAAACCACAGAAGCACTCTTCCATGATTTCATTAAATGCAGAAGCACTCGGACCATGTATCACTTAGTAAAGTATAATGCTTACTTTTTAGAGAACTTGACATATTCAGAACACAAAACATATTTTTCTCAGCAACGGAAATCAAAAACAAATGTGGATTTTTTGTTTTGTTTTACTTAAATTTTTTTGGGCTTCTGGCGCAGAGGGTCTCAGAATTAAAAAGCCAGGTTTGAAATCCGGGAACGTTACGTATTTGCATATACTTCCGGCCTTGCTGGAAGTTCTTCAGAATAAAAGGACCCGAAACCTACAAATACGCATTAATATCATACAGACACAGAGCCAACACTAATTTACGTAAAACTTAGTTATTACATTTATAACAACTAACCTTGTGCCTCTTCGGGGAAGTGCTAATACCGTTACTGTTTCTAATTTGTATAAACATTTTTTATGTCAATCTGCGCACAATGAGACTTCCTTGTTAACTCTGCAAGCCGCCTTCAAAATAAAAGCATCTCATAACTTAGCCTGATTTGCTAACTTGATGGAGTTATCCATGAGTGTCCTGGTGTTCTCATGTTGTCTTTATTTTACTTCAAGTGCTTCATGTCCCTTACTCCCATATTTGTCCATGCTGGCTCTGTCCCCGTCGATTTAAAAAGCAATCATGGAAAGCCAAATACAGCGTTAGCAGGACTGCATCCAGCAGCTAGCTTAGCCAAACAGTCCGTGGTGTGGCCGTTTCAGGCCAGTCTGTTGTCTTAAGCCAGTGGTTCTCAAACCTTTTTTGTCAAGCCCCACTTTGGAGGACGAAAAATGTTCGGGCCCCACCGCCCCTACAAAATTGTAACAAAATGGTCCATGCTGAATTTTTATTGAAATAACGACATTTTGTGACTCCTCTATCTGTGCTTTTATTAATAATAGAACAAAGAAAATGTAAGTCAAAACTAAATTAGTGCAGATATGAGCCTGCTTTCCACTACAAATCTTTGTAAAACGGGGTTGTAGATTTGATACGGCCACTCTCAATTCATGCTCAAAGTTGAGCTTCGATCTGTATTTTGTTTTGAGAGAGGCAACAACAGAAAAGCCAATCTCACAGAGGAAGCTCTGCGCGTCATCACAGCCGTCCGGCCGGTGCTGAATCAAACAGCTGCTGGTCCGCCTGAAGTAGCGCTGGCAGCGGTCGTCATTCAGACGCTGTTGTGCGGCTATGGATGATATTATGAACCCGGACACGGGGGCGTTTGATGGTCCGACATTAGAGGGACTTCCACAAGAAGTTTAAAGCAGAACTAGTGGTTAGTTTAATGGTGGATGGGGGAAACGGTACTGTTTTTACAAAGATAAGCCACAGGGATAAGCCCCGCCCCCTTCAAGGGGTGAGTAAAGCCAGTAACAAATGACGCGAATTAACCACATAAAGTCGAGCGACTAAACTCACGCGAGTAACACACAATTAGGTCTACAAGTGTGAGTCGCAACTCGCAAAAGGATCTGTCGCGGTCGCACATGCGGAACCGTAACGGCGTAATTTAAACCACAGATTTGAAAATGTAAAATGCATTCTGGGATATTGGCTGTCTTAAGTACGCACAAGTCTCATCCTATGCATCCCCGGTAAAATGGGCAGATCAAATCACATCCGGGCATTTTCACAATTATTTAAAATAATAAAATAAAAAAAAATAAAAAATCTACATTTCCCCAACCCTCTCGCGCCCCACCTGTAATACC